>BCLH01002691.1:3937-28777 GCA_001602315.1 Zoysia pacifica
TGAGTAACATCTTTATTGTCAATAATATATAAATATTTTGTACACTTATTAAAAATCTTCAAAAAAAACATTTAGTGTGGATCATAAACCTGTCTGTCACGGCACTGAGATCACGTAGGGTCATCATACAACCACCTATTTTAGTAAATATATTATACTGTATTTTTGTTTCTCGATTTAACAATCTTCTCCAAGGCTACTAACTAAAACAAATACTCCCAAGAATATCGAGTGCACTGTGCGATCGTGGTTCTCATTTTCAGTCAATATGTTCTGCTCCAATGCAGGTAGTTGATATATTTTACCTTTTACTCTCCCCCATCATCTTTCATTCCAATCACACCGTTTAGGACTCGTGGCTCATGGCCCTTGACTAATTTTTTTATGAGAATCCCAACGATCTCGGGTTCGACATTCTCTTTTAGTTTTGGAGGTACATGTGTGAATTGCATCTTAGTTGTGCATTAACTTTTTAATATCATATTAAATTTTTGTGAGATTTGTGATATCAGAATTAACAATTATTATAACCTAACATCAGTTTTCATTGTTAACTAAGGTTGAAATTACTCAATTATTGTTGTTTTGTGTGTGGTGGTGGCACTACAATACTATTAGTGGACTCAATTTTTAGAATATTATTAGTTAAAATACATTCAAATTGTTTTCTAAAGCACAACCATTGCACTTTTACAGTAATGTTTTTAGTAATAAATATATACTAAGCATCAAAAAAATATTACTCCAACACTAGGAGATAAGATACATGATTGCTATATTCTATTTCCTATTTCTAACAATTAATTTACAGTGACTTGTATTTGATAATGACTTGTAAGCTTCATGATCTTTAAAATCCCCTAAAACGTATGAATTGATTTTGGTGATTGAATGAACACCATAGGAAATGGTTGTATTTGTAGGTTTCACACACCAAATCTCTAAAACATGTAGGGTTTCCTCAATGGATGACAAAGGTTGATCCAAGAAAAGGAGTTCCAGGCGTCGAAGGATCAAAACTAAGGATTAGCTGGACAGTCCATAGGACCACTGGTACTATTAAGGGGGGTCAACTCATTTGTCTTATGTCATACAAGTGTTAGGTAGTATAAATGCTCTTAGTTACCTCAGAAAGCACTGAAGATGGTAGAGAAAGCAAAGCAAGCGAAGTTGAAGTTAGGTTGAAAATAAAGGCAGCAGAAGAAGTCATCGGACAGTTCGATGAGGTCACCGGACAGTCCGGTGAGCCTGGAGGAGCTAGTCTAGAGAGAGGTGCTCTCTGAATTCGAAGAGAAGATGTCACCGGATAGTCCTATGGAGCAGTGACTAGACAGTTCGGTGAGCTAGAAATCAGAGTCCAAAAGAGGTGTCTTTGGAAGTCTAAAAGAGAAGGTCACCGGACAGTCCCGTGAAGATATGCACTAGAGAGTTCGGTGTCATATGGAATAGATTCCAGAGAGGTTATTTCTCTGGTCTGCGAGAAGACAAGTCACCAAACAGTCTGGTGGATGTAAGCTTCATGACTTTTGAAGTCCCCTAAAAGGTATGAATTGATTTTTGTGATTGAATGAACAACCATAGTTAACGGTTGTGTTGTAGGTACCACCCCGCTATTTCTACTTCAATATGGTGGGCTTTTTCGGTGGATGACAAGGATGAACCCTAAAGGAGAAGTTGCCGGGTGTCGAAGGATCAAGGCTAAGGACTAGCTAGAGAGTCCATAGGAACGCCAGTACTATTAAAGGGGGTAAGGCCATTTGCCTTTTGTCGTACAAGCGTTAGAGGGTGTGAATGCTCATTAGATCCTTAGAAGGCACTAAAGATGGCAGAGGACTGAAGCTCAAGACCAGCTGAAGACTTAGTCACCGAACAGTTCGGTGAGGTCATTGGACAGTTTGGTGAACCCAAAAGAAGCTAGTCTAGAGAGAGATGCTCTCTGGAGTCGAGGAGAATCAGTTATCAGACAATCCGTCGGTGCAATGACCAGACAGTCTGGTGAGCTAGAAGCTGAAGTCCATAGATGGTGTCTCTGGGAGTCCAAAAGTGAAAGTCACTGAACAGTCCGATGAATGTATGCATCGGACAGTCCGGTGTCCTATAGAATAGATTCTAGATATGATGTTTCCCTAGCCGAGGAGAAAGAAGGGTCATCGGAGAGTCCGATGGTCTAGTCACCAGACAGTCCAATGATTGCATAAAGCAGTCAGCATTATGACATCACGTCTCAACGATTGTTTCTAGGCTTAGAGCATATTTAAACCGTGGAGGGGCACGTTTTTCAGTGTGCCCTTGATAAGAATTGCTGGAGCCAAGTTGTGAGAGGTCAAGGGACACCACCAAAAGAGTACATTGCAAGATTAGAGAGATTTGGTGCTAGTAGAAGAGTGATAGGGAGCATTCATACACTTCTAGAGCTTGTAGGGCTTGAGAGAAGTGATTTTTGCCTATTACTCTTGGTGTGGGCAGCCTAAACCGGCTAGGAGTCGGTGATCGAGCTTTCGAAGAGATCATGAAAGACGCCACCAAGTTTGTACACGGTTTCGAGTCCCCCGCTCGAAAGAGACATCAAGAGGAAGCACCCGAGCCTTGGAGGCTTGCTCTAGCGTTTGGTATTGTGTGCGACAGCCGAGCCGCTGGTGTCTTCACTCCGGGTGTGAAGCATACCCTTGTGAGCATCGTTCTGAGAATGATGGGAGAGACCGAGACTCCGACGGGAGTAGTCCAACAAGGATTAGAAGATGGAGCCTACCTTCCGAGACCTCGAGAAAAAATCACTGAGCACTCTATATCTCACTCTTTACTTACCGCGTTTACTTACCGTTTGGGTAGTGTGATAGGTTGTTCTTTGATTCCTCTTGGTGGCTATCGTGCTAGTGCTTGCTTATTGTTATTTTCTTATCACTAGCATTGTTAGGAGTCTTGGCCTACTAGACTTGTTTAGGTTTGCTTCCATTGCGGTCAAGTTTTATAGTTTAGTTCGTAGCGAAATTAGTACTATAAATTCATAGATTCAACCTATTTCACGGTGTCTTTGATCTTTACAAGTGGTATCAGAGCCAAGTGCTCATTTTCGAGCTTCACCACCTTGAGTAAGAATGCCGAACGGGATAGAGACTCCGTCCGTATTCGATGGGGACGATTACTCTTATTGGAAGGCACGCATGCAAGTCTACTTAGAGTCGAATCGATGGGAAAGCGTAGCAAGTTACTAACAATGCTAGGAATGAGAATGAGAGACTTGATCTTATTTTCATTAAATAAAATGCTAAGGCCAAGATGCCATGTCTAGATGTATTTCTAAAAATGTTTTTTCTAGAATCAATGCATCATTCACCACGCATGAGATATGAATTCAATTTTAAAACATCCAAGAGGGCTCCTCTGAGGTCAAAGAAGAGTGTTACTATGTTATTAAAAACAAACATGATTCTATCATTATGCAACCTCTTGAAAAAGCTAATGATGTTTATTCTCGCTTGCATGTAGTGGTGAAGGAGATCAACGCCCTAGGCCTCAAAGTCCAAATTGATGATGTGGAGATCATGAGGAAGCTCTTGAGAATGTTGCTGCCAAGATGCAACTCCACTGTCACGTGTTTCTTCTAAGTCAACTTGGCTACTCTCACCGTTAACGTTATGCTAGGCAAGCTCACGGTTTAGGAGGGATACATGTTGGGCAGCTCCATCGACTCTCAATTGCCCAAGAATCTTACCCTACAAGTTGATTAGGAATCGCCCAATGGCAAGAACAACAAGAAGAGATAATGAAGATCTTGCGCTCTTGATGAAGAAGCTATTTCGCAAGGGAAGACACTCATCTTTCAAGAGGAACTCCGGGTGCTTCAATTGTGGCAAGAAATGCTATTTCTCTAAGGAGTGTCCCAAGCCTAAGAAGGAGAGTAAGAAGAACGCAAGCCAAAAAGAAAATTTAATGCCAAAAAAAAATTCAAGAAGAAGTTCTTTGTCAAGAAGGAGAGCAAGAGTAAGGAGAAAAAAAAGTCCTCGCACAAAGCCTATATTGTTAGTGAATGGCTCACTGATGATGATTTGGACTCTTCATCTTCTAGTGAAGAAGAGCTCACGGGTATTGCCATGACAAGATCCACCAATGAACTACCACCACCTCCGCTATTCTTGATGGCCCGAAGTTGTGAGGGCTTCATTGATGAAGATGATGATTTTGAGGAAGAAGAGTAGAGCTATGATGATGAAGATGATAGACCAAGCTACAATGATCTTGTCCTCTTCCTTGAGAAGGCAAACAAGACTATCATCAAGAAGACCAAGAAGATTGAGTTGGTGACCAAGGAGCATAAAGTGGCGATATTTCGAGTTCGAGAGCTTGAGGGGGAGCTCAATGCATTTAAGCACTCTCATGATGTTCTACAAGAGTCATATGGAGATCTCAAAGCGAAGCACGTAGAGCTAAGTGAGAAGCATAATGCATTAGTGCGCTCTCATGAAGCTCTTGATCTTGACTCTCTCGTTAACTCTCCTAAGTATTTAAATGAAGCTTATACTTCTTGTGATCTAACCCTCTTCAAAGAGAGTACTACTCTTAAGTCATCTATTTTGAAGGAATACATGAAGCTCAAAGAGGAGAGAGAGGTCGTGATAGATACATTCGAGTGGCTTAGTAGAGGAAGACAAATTCAAAAAGAAATCCTAAGCAAGAACCTCATCAACAATCATAATCATAAGGGCTTATGTGCATATCCTTCTTCAATCAACATCATTGGCAACCAAGGTGAGATCTCCAAATGGATAGTCCCACTCATGGCGGATGACTACTATTGTGAGAAGTGTTGCCTTGATGGTCGTCGCTTCAAAGATTGTTCCAAGGTGAGCAAGCCTAAGATTATGCCTAATGCTAACCTTTTCCATGAGTATGTGCACTATAAGCTTTTCAGAGATAAGGATAGAAAAGTGAAGGTCAAGTCGCTCGGACCACCAAATGATAAGAGGACAATCAAGAAGACATAGGTCCCCAAGGTGATCGTGGACCGAGAGAGGAAGTCAAAACTCTCTTGGGTTCTTAAGAAGAAGTGAAGGGACCTAGGTCGTGGACCATTAAGGAAATTGAAGATTCTTGAAGTCCACCACATATCGATCGAGCTACAACGTCAATTTACTCTTCAAGGAGGTTATTCTTGTACATAGTAGAGTAGGTTTATGTTCTTGCAATGCATGGTGGATAGGACTCCTCCGTGGACTAGATGTTTGCACTATTATGCATCATGTGTAAAAAGATAAAAGAAAAGAACAAAAAATTGGATCGGTGCCTAATCACCTTGAGATATACATATGCATGGGGAAAGAGCTTGAGAAGGTGGTTTGATTATCTCAAGGAAAAACGGCAGGCATATGGTAAATAAGCTTGAGATGGGTCAAATTTGGCATCAAATAGGTTTATTTATGCAATGTCTTTAATTTGTTTACATGTACATGACATGCTTTAAATTCTCTTGCATTAGATTAACTTGTTTACATGCATTGCATATAGGAACCATGGAAGAGGCGTGTCCATATGGATTCACATGCTCCACAAAGAGTAACCAAAGCAAAATTGTGAGCTTCATGCGCATTGAACCCTGTGCTTAATGGTCTCTAACATCCACTTACGTGGATCATGAACTAAAGATTCATACATTCTCTTTTGGGAGCCTCCTTCTTGCTTTGGTTTTTATTGCTCGATCTTAATTGCGATTTGCGAAAATGCTGAACTCTTCGTGAGTTATTTATTTGCAAAAGAGTGTTTGAGAGTTCCCTTTCTAGAAAGTGTGGTGTTTATTTGGTTCTTTTGTGAGGACACTTAAAGTATAGAAATAATTTCTTGATTCTGCAATTTTTTGGAGTCACCGGACATTCTGGCCCCTTCACCAGACATTCTGGTGACTATATCTTTTGGATCAGTCACTTTGCGGAATTGGACAGACACCGGACATTCCAGCGGTATCAACGGATAGTCCGATGATTGGAAGAGGACAGTGGCGGAATTCTCTAGACATTGGACAGTCCGGCTCTGAGTCGTCACTGGACAAATTCTTTGGACCGGACAGTCCGGTGATCTCTTTGATTAGCACGATCTCGGCCATCTATTTCCTTAAGATCATTTCTAGCCGTTGATTAGCTTTTAACCTTCCCGCATGTGTTCCTTCGTGTTTCTCACAAAAACACTTGTGCGCCTTCAACCGCCTACTCGCCGCCATTCGCCGATCGCAGCCTCCGAGCGCCGCCACCCTTGTGCCTTCACGCTGTCCTCTTCGGCCGCCACCAGTGCTCTGCGTCCGAGCCGCCCTCACCGCCGCGCACCTTCACTCTGCCTCGCTACCACCGGCACTTGCTCTCGCTTGTCCTAGCACCTGGCATCGCTGTCGTCAACGCCCAAGCACGTCGTCGTCGTGCTACTCTGCCTGCTGCCGAGTTTTCTCGCCGTCGTGTTGCTTCACAGCCTACACTCTCCTTTGCGCGACGTCTTGTGCCCAAGATTGCATTCTACCTCCACGCTCTCGCAAAACCCTCGTGGGGTTTTAGTTTTGAGGTGATCAAACGAGTTTTCGGCATTTGTTTTGGCGATTTCTGGCACTTCTCCTATGGGGTATCGTGCTCTTTCACTTTGATTTCATCAAAAATACCTCGCATGCCTTGTTTGTTAATTAATTGTGAAAATTGGTATAAATTGCATAAAGGTCTCACTTTTTATTGCCAAATGACGTGATTAATTGACAGTTCCCATACTTACTACCATATTGAGGTCATCTCTTGCATATTTTGATATGGCATTGAGTCTCGTGTCGCTAGTGTCACAATTTGGATGCATTTTTATTATATAAATTGTGGCATTAGTCTGTCGATATCATTGTTGCTCTTATTTGCTTTATTTGATCAGTGATATGTCTTTGATTTCACCGCTAGGACCTTATTTCGAGTCTCTCACCTTTTGTGCTTACAACCTATTTTATTCCTATGTGGTGCAGTGACAGTTGGACAGTGGGTCAGGACATAGTCAGAGGCAAAATTCAGATGTTTCTGTGGCAGTCTAGATCACTCTTGGACCGGTTAAGAGCCAAGCTCTTAATCCTGTCTTGTTGTGTCTGCTGGTCAGAGTTTCTTGCAGTTGATCTTCAGATAGCTGACAGTATGGGTAGGCAGAGACCGAGTTCTGAGGAGAAAGGGAAGGGCAAGGCAGTTGAGCCGGAGAAGAAGAAGAAGAAGCAAAGGACAGGTGACTCAGAGTGGGATAGAGCCCTAGCTACTGTAGATGTGGATGTTCCTCCACATAGGAGGCCTAGTGCCTTGAGGATTGGTGGCTCTGAGTCCCACGGGGAATTCAGGAGGTTGACCTGACTGGGAGTGGCGACTACTCCTCTAGTAGCAGAGGTGCACCCGCTGAGGGATCGTGTAAGTAGGCAGTTGAGAACCGCAGAGGGAGAGGCAGTCTAACGGAGCTCATAGCAGAGGACACAGAGATGCCCACATCAGAGGACTGGAGTTTGTGAGGTGTGCACTTCCAGAGCCGAGAGAGCTCGCAGGGTTATGGGCAGGATTGCTGAGGTTGAGGTTGATCTGTTGAAGCTGAAGGACCTGGCTATCAAGGCCAAGAGGAGAGTGAACTTCACTATTTGGGTCTCCGTTGGCAGACATGCTTATGCTGGTCAGTTCTGGACAGTACTCCAATGGAGGATCTATGAGGTCTACAGGAGGCAGTTTGCCACTAAGGGCAAGAGCTCAGTGTTTGCAGCTCATCGTCACTGAGCAGAGGAGCTGGGATAGATATGGAGGAGCACATAGCATATCTTTCAAGCTTGACGGAGTTGGTTACCCAGCCCCTAAGGTACTCCTCTTCCTCAAGCGAAAAAGAAGAGCTTGTGGGTATTGCTATGGCGAGTTCCACCAATGAACTACCTCCACCATCTCTATGCTTGATGGCCCGAAGTTGTGAGGGTTACATGGATAAAGATGATGATCTTAAAATTGAAGAGGACTATGATGATGATGATGATGATGCTCCAGGCTATGATGATCTAGTTCTCATTCTTGAGAAGACCAACAATACCATCATCAAGAAGAATAAGAGGATCGAGGTGGTAACCAAGGAGCACGAAGTAGCGGTATTCCAAGCTCGGGAGCTTGAGGGTGAACTCCATGCTCTGAATCATTCTCATGATGTTCTATGTGAGTCTTATGAGTCTCTCAAGGAGAAGCACGTAGAGCTAAATGAGAAGCATAAGGCATTAGTTCTCACCTATGAGGCTCTTGATCTTAACTCTTAGAGCCATCTATTTTGAAGGAATACACGAAGCTCAAGAAGGAGAGAGAGGCCGTAATGGATGCTTTCGAGCAGCTTACTAGAGGAAGGCAAATTCAAAAGGATATCCTAAGCTGGAACCTTATCAACAACCACAACCACAAGGGCCTAGAATCATATCCTTCCTCTATCAACATCATTGGCAACGAAGATGATATCCCCGCTTGGATAGTTCCGTTTATGGAAGATGACTACTATTCTGAGAAGTGTTGCCGTGATGGTCACTGCTCCAAGTATTGTCCTAAGGTGAGCGAGCCTATGATTATGCCTAATGCCAACCATTTTCATGAAGATGTGCACTACAAGCTCTTTAGAGCCAAGGATAGAAAGTTGAAAGCCAAGCCGCTCGGACCACCAAATGGCAAGCAGACAATCAAGAAGATATGGGTCCCCAAGGTGATCGTGGACCGAGAAAAGAAGCCTAAACTCTCTTGGGTTCCTAAGAAGAAGTGAAAGGACCAAGGTCGTGGACCGTGAAGAAAAATTGAAGATTCTAGAAGTCCACCACATGTGATCGAGCATCGACGCCAATCTACTCTTCAAGGAGGTTTTCTCTTGTACATAGTAGACTATGTTTCTTTTCTTATCTTGCATAGAAGGACTCTTTTGTGTACTAGATGTTTGCACTATCATGCATCATGCATAAAAAGATAAAAGAAAAGAACAAAAAAATTTGTCAACGCCTAACCATCTTGAGATATCCATAAGCATGGGGGAAGAGCTTGAGAAGATGGTTTGGCTATCTCAAGGCAAAACAGTGGGCTTATGGTGAATAAGCTTGAGATGAGCCAAACTTGATGTTGGATAGGTTTTTTTTATGCAATGTCTTTAATTTGCTTGCATCTACATGGCATGCTTTAAATTCCTTGCATTTAGCTAGTTTGTTTGGCATGCATTGCATATAGGAACTATGAAGGAGGCATTATTCTTGAAGAAAGGGATTACATTGCCTATATGAATTCACACACTCCTCAAAGGATAACTAAAGCAATTGTGAGCTTCATGCCCATTGAACTCTGTGTCTAATAGTCTCTAAGATTTCCGCTCACGCCGACCGTGAACATGGGTTCATACATTCCCTTTTTGGCTCCTTCTCGCTTTGGTTTTATTGCTCGATCTTATTGAGATTTGCGAAAACTATAAACCTTTTGAGGGTTATCTATTTGAAAGGAGTGTTTGAGAGTTCTCAACAGAACAATGTCACGAATAAAGAGAATTAAAACGATTACCGAATTGCAGTGGAAAAGAAAACCAAGCGTAGCGCAGCTTCCACAGGCAGTCGACCGGAGAGACGTCAAACCTAAACTTCCACTCTTGTGTCTTCAACGTCCTCTTAAACTTTGCTTTCTACGGAACAACATTGATAAAGGCAAGGTTGAGTATGGGATGTACTCAGCAAGTGTGAGAAAAGATGACATGTGGTAACAAACAAGGCAAAGACAACATAGGGTTTTTTTTACGTAAAAGCACACAGTAGAGACACACTTTCTATTAAGCATGTATTTACTAAGTGAAAGACATCACACCTATAAACCAACATGCTTACAGCCTACCCGGCTGCAGCACCAACATCAGAACCAATCAGTCTTCCACTGTGCTCACCAACCAAACCATACCAAAATCCCACTAATCATGTGAGGGTTCATGCAATGCTCGTGATCGTGAGAACTACTGTCATGACAGTTTTAACTCTGCAGAGGTTGTACACAATTCCCCACAAGAAGTGATTTCATCCCCTGTTTCCAGGTGGACTAAAGAATCTCCATTACGCCTGTGCTGGTCGAGCACTCGCACACTTCCTTTGGTGTGAGGGCCAAGAGATCACTTCAAGGCTTTTCCATGACTTTCACCAGCTTATACGTGCCCACTAAGGTTTCACCCTTCGCGCACTAACCAAAAACCCGAGAGGCCCCCTCTTGTGCCAAATGGTTTTCGGGAGTAACCCTCCCTTCCCCACACATCTCTCTCCAAGCGGATCCAAGCGTAACCCGCTTTCCCCACTCCACCGTTTGGCACGCACATAACTAGTTTTCATCACTTACTACGTCAGGCTGCGCCCATTCTTGACATCATGGCTGTACGGGAACACATGGGTGGTTGCTCCACGAACCGATCTTTAGATTTAGAAAGATAACATACCAAGGGACAGTGCCGATAACTCCGCACACAGCTCTACACCAACCATATCTCTCAAATCACTAATCTCCAAGTTAGTATTAAATCATCCGTTAATCCTCGTGAAGCAAGTATGACAATAGTTCAAGTTAATATCATCCATCCCGACAACAGTAAGCTTAGCATATAATCTACCCAACAAAATTGTAAACTAGGGCGACAAGACATAATAAGGAAACTAGTTGAATTCCTAATAGTAGGTGCGCATTCAATTTGACACAAGCTTGCAATCTATAAGATAGAGATTTTATAAAATAAGCACAAGATGATCAAAGACACTTGCCTTTGTAATTGTGTTGCTGCTCAATGATCTTGGAGTTCTGATTCTTGAAGTCCTCGCAAGCGGATCCGAAGTGTATTCGTCTAAGCGTGCAACAACCGACAACCAAACAATCAAGCAACCAAAACTAAGAATCATATGCAATATTGAAAGGTCATTATGGAGTGATAACAAGGTTGAGAGACTCAAAGGATTATACTACAACAGGGAAACTACAAGGTATTAGATGATAACAAGTGATAAACGGAGGCAATGCGTCTGGCTGCGCATAAACAGCACTGCAAAGACATGCGCGTTTCCGATGATTGACTACAAGATTCAAGAAAGTGTTTGAACAAAAATATGTGAAATTTTTTGGAACACGATGGAGACAAGATAGCTTGAACTAGATTAAACTTGAAAAGCAGATCGATGAACAGAAATCACATTCCTGATGGAACCGTGAGGAATCTTGGCAAATCCTTTGGGGGTTAAAAAGGGGACTTTCTGAAACACAACATGGTATAAGAGTTTCATCAAGGGGATGGCCGAAATTGAGAAAAATAAGGAAGAGATTACCGATCCACGCGCTGAACAGATCTAGATCAGGGAGCAGCAGTCATTGCGATATAGATCTCGAAAGCTACCGAACTCCAATGGTTATGATTTTTGTATATGTTGTAGAGGACATCAAGGTGCACCTGCTGACAAAATTTGGTGCAATTTGGTTGGGTAGATCTCCGGAAACGTCGATCAAAATCAGAGCTAGGGTGGCTAGTCGCGATCTGTTGAGAAGAGAGAAATATGAGGGGGGTGGGAGGGGGACGTGGGGAGTTAAGGGGATGGTGGGGAATATAAAGGGAAAGAGATATTTTAAGAGTTTGTTGAGTATTTGTTTTGTTATTGGAAACTCATGGATTAATTTGGGGGCGTCGGATCTAGATTGGATGGATTGGATTGAAAGAAACACGTGGATTAGCTGACCTTTGGATTTGAATTTGATGGATGAGGTTAATTGGGTGACGTGGCATAGATCTAGGCCTTTGATTTCAAGGTTAATTGGGTGAGCCCGGTCCCCGGTGCTGCAGTGGCGGGTTCTCGACGAAAATAAGGGGAAATAGAGAGGATAAGGTCGGGGGACGCAGGAGATGGGGGCGCGACGGCGATGTGCTGGTGGCGATCTTCGGCGGTGGCGAGGGCGATGTCCAAGAACCGGCTGGGGGCGGAAATCGACCGGGTAGGGGCGGCGAGGAGCAGGGAGGGCCGTCACGAGGTCGGTGGTGGCTGGGGCGGTTCCAAGGGGCGGCGCGACAGGCGGCAAGGGTTTCGGGTTTTGTCGAGGAGAGAGAGGGCCGAGCGGCGCAGTTTCGTGGGGGATTATAGGGGATATATGTGAGGCCAACTCGGGGAAGTCGTGGCACGTGATTAGAGGAGGAATTCTGCAGAGATTAAGAAAACAAAATTGGGGTGGCGCACGTGGCTGTTGCGGAGGCGGCCGTAGAAAGGGGATGACAAGTGGGGCCGGGCTGTCGGTCAGAGCGAGGGAGGGAGAAGGGGGTCATGGCTGGGCTTGGGCTGCGGTGGGCTAGGTGGGCCAAGGGGATTTTTTTTATTCTTTTCTTTTCTTATTTCCTTTCTACTTCTTTTCTTATTCACTTTTAATACTTTATTATTATTATAATTATATTATTTGAAAATGACAGGATTAATTTGAAATATTTTGGGATAAATACATTTCACTTTATTTGAACCATTTCAAATAAAAACATATTTTAAGACATCTGTTTCTACAATCCAAAATTCGAGAAAACCTCTTTTCTTTCCTTTTGTTTATTTCATTTATTATAATTTATTTTATCCAATTATTTTATTTTGAAACAATAGAAGAATATATTTGAAAGTATTTGAGATAAATTAATTTCAAATGTTTATTGAAACCTTTATAAATAAAACAAAATTTTATAATAAAAATCATACTTTCAAGATATCTTTTCGAAAGTTAAAATTGTGAGAAAGCACCCTCTTTTTTTTTAAATCAAATAAAACTTGCTTCTGAATACCAAAAATCATTTTACAAGATTATTTTCAAAACATTGAAATAATTTGAGATAGATTCATTTTACTTCATTTGAAAGTTTCCAACTAGAATCAAAGTTCAGAATAAAATTATGTTTTAAAGACATATTTTCAAAAATCAAATTTAGAGAAAACACCTCTTTATTATTTTTTTATCAAATAAGATTGGTTTTAAGATAAATACAAAATCATTTTATTAAAGTAAGATAATATTAGACAAAAACATTTAAAACTTTATTTTCAAAGAAATTTTGAATACTTTTAAAATTGAGAACAAACCAATAATAATTAAAATTATTTAAATAATTGAAAATTTTACTTTATTTTGGTGAAGAAAAGTTCACATCCCCAAATTGGTAAATTTGGGGTGTGACAAAATCTAGATAGAAACTCCTTGATTTTGCAACTCTTTGAGGTCACCGGACATTCCAGCGCCTTGATCATATAGTCCGGTGACTATCTTTGAGATCAGTCAACTTAGCAGAATGGACAGACACCGGACATTCTAGCGGGTTCATCGGACAGTCCGGTGACTGAAAATGAAGCGGTTTCTTCTCTGGAATAAAAATTCTCCAGACACCGGATAGTCCGACTCTTTGCAGAACTGGACAATCTATTGAGACCGGACAGTCCAGTGACCCCTCTTGATCAGCAAATCTCGGCCATCCATTCTTTTCAATCAAATCTCGGTCATTGATTTATTTATATCCTAACCGCACGTGGCTATTCTCTGCCATTCTACACGTGTGTGTTTCACCGCCGACATTGCCGCCCCGTCGCTGCTGATGTCCGCACTTGCCACTCGCGCTCCACCACCTCGCACACTGCTGCTGGCCGCTGCCCGTGCACCCCATGCCACCCTGCGCGCTCCGCTCTACCTCACAGCTCGCCCGTGGTCGCACCATTGTTCCCTAGCTCCCCTGTTCCCATGCCTCGTCAGAGCACGCCCCATCGCCACGCTCCACCGCTGCCGAGACAAGCTCCGCTGTCGCCTGAGCCACGCCGTTCACCGCCGCCCTAGCTCGCGCTCATGTCGTCGTGCTCATCATCGCCATCGCCCTCGCACAACCTTTGCACGCACTAAACCCTCAATAGGGTTTTTGAGTTGAGGTGATCGGTCATGTTTTCGGCGTTCTCTTCGGCGGTTTTCGACTTCTCTTCGTTTGGGGTATTGCTTGTATCTCCTCCATTTCATCGGATAATGCCCTGCTTGCCCTAGAGTTAATTAATTGCGAATAAATTGGTATATTTGATAAAATTTCAATCTTTTATTGCCAATTGACATGATTAGTTGACAGTTCCTGTACTTAGTGCCATATTGAGATTATCTCTTTCATATTTTGATATGGCATTAAGTCTTTTTGTCACTAGTGTCACAATTTGGATGCATTGCTTTTATTTGAATTGTGGCATTAGTCTGTTGATATCACCGTTGGTCATATTTTCATTATTTGATCGGTGATATGTCCTTGTTTCATCGCTAGGATATCTTTGTGTGTGTCACTTGCCTGCGTTGCTTATAACCTCTATTTATTCCTATGTGGTGCAGTGGCAGTTTGGGCAATGGTTCGGAGGACAGTGACAGTGTCAGAGTTCTCATCGGCAGTCCAGAGCTATCTTGGACGGCTTAAGAGCCAATCTCTTATTCCTATCTTGTGTTATCGGCTAGTTAGTTGTGCTTTCAGTGACAGTTGATATTGTGACAGTTGACAGTATGGGCCGACAGAGAGCTTCTGCAAAGGAGAAGGGGAAAGGCAAAGCCGTAGGGCCTTAGAAGTAGAAGAAGAAGAAGAAGAAGAAGAAGAAGAAGAAGAAGAAGAGGACAGGAGATCCCAAGAGAGATGGAGCACTGGCAGGAGTAGAGGTTGACATGACTCTACACAGGAGGAGTGGTGCTCCGAGGATAGGAGGAGCATAGGGACAGGGGAAGCTGAGGAGGTCGACCCAACATAGAGTGGCAACCACACACGTAGCTGAGGTGCAGCCGCGGAGAGCTCCTGCCAGTCGGCAGTCGAGAACCGCAGAGGGAGAGGCAGCCAAGAGAGCTTCACAGCCGAGGTCACAAAGGTGCCCATTTTAGGACTAGGGTCTACAGCGTGTGCACTACTAAAGCTGAGAGAGCTTGTCAGGCCATAGCTAGGATTGCTGAGGAGGAGATTGATCTGTTCAAGATCAAGGGCCCCACCATGAAGGACAAGAGGAGAGTGGATTTCACTGTTTGGGTCCCCGCAGAGCATCACATAGATGCTAGACAGTTTTGAACAGTTCTTTAGCAAAGTATCTATGAGGCTCTCAGACGATAGCTTGCCACTAAGGGCAAGAGCTCCGTGTTTGCTACTCACCGCCACTGTTATTTTGAGGCACTAAGCAGGAGACTGGGACAGATTTGGAGGAGCACATGTCCTATTTGCCTGGTCTGACGGAGCTTGTTACCCAGCCCCTGAGATACAGTGAGGAGGTGGTAGTACAGTTCTATGTCTCTCTGTGGATCTCCCATGATCGCTCTCAGCTATGGTTCTTATACAGAGGGGAGGCACAAAGTTTTGAGTGATCCGATGTCATCTCTGCTTTGGAGTTTCTATCTTCTAAGACACGGATCCACGCACTGACCCATCCAAATTTATTGCCACCTTACAGACATTTAGAGAGATGGAGCTGAGTGACGAGAGATTGATTATTGCAAATCTGCCACCGCATGGGGAGCATTACTCGAGGCACCCTCTGAGGCTGACACACGAGGCACGTGTATTTAGAGGGTTGTTGGGCAGGTCTATTGCCCCGAGAGCTGGCTACAGAGAGAGGGTTATCATATTACACTAGTGGTTGCTTTGCTTTTTGCTGAGGTAAGATTTTGGATTTGACAATTTTGTTGCTAGCACAGATGGAGGATGTCATCTATGAGGGGATTGGTGCTCGACAATTATCTTTTGTCTTGTATATATGTCTGTTGCTGAGGAGAGCCGGTGTGATGACTAAGACAGAGTATGCAGATTTGCTAGAGATTTCAGCTGCTTTCACTCTAGCTGAGCCGTTCGACTCCAGGGGTCTTTCACGTATCTGCTTTTCAGAGTACCCCTAGATGAGAGGAGACCACAACCTCTGATGGGGTTTGAGCTTGAGACTGAGACTCCTACCTCTCGTGTCACACTTGACCCTGCTCTTGCTACCCAATTAGATGCTATCTAGGCAGAGCAGGCTGAGTAGAGAAGATACAGGCAGGAGCAGGATGAGAGAATTCGTTGTGAGAGGGCCGAGTTCGAGGAAAGGATCCGACTCGAGCGCCTCTAGATTGAGAAGAGGTTTAGGATAGAGAGAGAGCTAGCAGAGGAGAGGAGATGGCAGGACAGAGAGTTCTATGAGAGGTTGCAGCACCCTCAGTTGGAGATGGTAGTGGCCATATCATATATGTTTGCCGGTTTTGGAGCGATTGCATCATATCTCTAGGGGATTGGAATGCCACCTTTGCCAGTGTTCTCGACAACTACTCTACTGGCCCCCTACCTTTTCAGCTACAGCCAGCTCCTCAGCCACAGTACTCATCAGTGCCAACATTCACTGCACAGCTATAGCAGCAGTAGCAGTCTGGCGTCAGTACTTTGCTATTAGCTCCACTTTCACTGCTTGTACCTTTTAGAGCAGCCAACACAGCAGTGACTGTCGGAGGAGTCAGTGTGCCAGCGACTTAGTCTCAGTTCTCTCCGGTTTTCTCGTACTCCATGTCGGCATTGCTTGCGTTAGCTGAGCCAAGAGTGTCCAATCGGCATTGGAGACATGGACAGTAGTTGGTAGCTCTTCGCTTGCTCCAAGAGTTCTCTCTTTTGAGGCTACCACTGCTGAGTCAATCTTGACAGAGCCACCACCAGCAGTTTCTAAGGCAGCCTGATATGTCAGATGCAGCTATCCTGGTTTTGACCGAATACTCTACAGAGGGCACAGCTCTGGCCCTTACCCATGCAGATCAGCCAGCTTCAGTTGATGGTGAGGAGCCTTACTCGACGTCATCTTTTGGGTTGAGCGCATTAATTCGATGACACAGAGCAGCCAAGAGATGAATCAGTAGCAGCCGAGCCAGCACTAGAGAAGCAGCCACCAGCAGTCATAGCACCCGACTCTCCAGCCGCGCCTGCAGAGGACTAGATCTCCTTAGGTCTAGAGTGTCGGGAGTGTGCCATGTGGTTGTATCGCTTGAGGGTTAGTTGTCTAGGGGGAGGCCGTGCAGGGGTAGACAGAGCTCTAGAATTTATTTGGCGGATTTCATTGGCTTTTTGTGACATTTTGATGAGCTTGTGTTTCATTCAATCTTTTAGCTCATTGAGATTCACTTTGTTTCTGTGCTAACCCTTGTGTTTGATTGTGTATAATTCTATGTGTTGTGATTGTCTTACAGATTCTCTAGTGTTAATGCTTCTTTTTATATCTAACGTGCACTAACCTCTGTCTATCTAGCATCTCTCTTCTCTATATGCTTCCTCGATGCCATCTTTTTCTATGATTAGATGACAAAGGGGGAGAGAGTCCTCACAAATTGGAGAGAGATCATCTTTCAAAAGGAAGACAAAGGTGGAGAACTAATGCAAATTTCTGGGGGAACCATCAAGGTAAGGGGGTAAGTTTTTCCTTCAAGATGTGCTTCTTTCTTTAACTTATATCTTCTCGTTTGAAATTTGTTGTGAGTACTATGGTTGTCATTAATCACCAAAAAGGGGGAGATTGTAAGCTTTATGACCTTTGAAGTTTCTTAAAAGGTATAAATTGATTTTGTTGATTGAATAAACACCATAGGTAACAGTTGTGATTGTAGGTTCCACCCCGTAAATCTCTACAACATGGTGGGTTTCTTTGATGGATGACAAAAGATGATCACAAGAAGAGGAGTTCTGTGCGTCGGAGGACCAAGGCTAAGGACTAACTAGAGAGTCTATAGGACCGTCAGTACTATTGAAGGGGTCAAGTCATTTGTCTCGTATTATATAAGTGTTAGGGGGTATGAATTCTTTTAGTTCCCTCAGAAAGCACTGAAGATGGCAGAGGAAGCGAAGCCAAAGTCAAGTTGAAGATGAAGGCAGCAGAAAAAGAGGTCACCAGACAGTTTGGTAAGCCTAGAGGAGCCAGTCCAGAGAGAGGTGCTCTTTGGAGTCAGAGAAGACATCACCGGACAGTCCGATGGTGCAATGACCGCATAGTCCAAAGAGCCAGAAGCCGAAGTCCAAAAGAGGTGTCTCTGAAAGTCCAAAAGAGAAGGTCACCGGACAGTCCAGTGAAGATATGCACCAGACAGTCTAGTGTTAATGGAATAGATTTCAGAGAAGTTGTTTCTCTGGTCTGCGAGAAGACAGGTCACCAGATAGTCTGGTGGGAGTAGTCACCGGATAGTTCGGTGATTGGCAAAAGTAATCAGCTTTATGACATCACGTTTTAACAGTTGTTTTTGGGCTTCAAGGCTATTCAAACCGTGGAGGGTGACGTTTTGCTGTGTGCCTGAGGTCTAAATTGCTGAAGCAAAATTGTGAGTGACCAAGGGACACCATCAAGAAAGCACAAGTCAAGATTGGAGATCTTTGATGCTAGTAAGAGAGTGATAGGAGCATTCATACACTTCTAGAGCTTGTGGGGCTTGAGAGGAGTGATATTGTCTATTACTCTTGGTCTTGGTAGCATAGACCAACTAGAATTCGTTGTTTGAGCTTTCAAGAAGATTGTGAAAGATGACGTCAAGTTTATGAGCAGTTTCAGGTCCCTCGCATGAAAGAGACACCAAGAGGAAGCGCTCGAGTCTTGGAGGCTTTCTCTAGTGCTTGAGTATTGTTCGCTACAACCGGGTCGCCGGTGACTTCACTCCGGAAGTAAAGCGTACTTTTGTGAGCATCGTTCTAGGAATGACAAGAGGAACCAATACTCCGACAGGAGTGGTTCAAAGAGGATTAGGGGAAGGCACCTTTTTTCTAAGACCTCGAGAAAATCACTGAGCATTCTCTTTACTCTCTCTCTCTCTTTACTTTCTGTATTTCATATTGTTGAGTAGAGTTATTAGGTTGCTTTGTGATTCCTCTTGGTAGCTATTGTGCTAGTGCTTGCTTGTTGCTTTTCTTTCGTCACTTGCATTGTTACGAGTCTTGGCCTACGAGAATTGATAGGTTGCTTTTGTTGTGGTTTGAGTCTCATAGTTGAAGCTTGTAGTGAAGTAAATCTATAAGTCCACCGATTCAACTCCCTTCTCGGTGTCTTTAATCCTTACATGACTTATTATTAAAAAATGTGGTAGACAAAAATAGGACAATTTTAATATCTAAGACAAATATTATCTTTTATCCCCTCTTGAGTAAGAAAACAACAAACTTAATTTTATAATTTCTAGTACTTTGTTTTACAGTGGCTTATTAAAATATTGAACAAAAGAAATATGATAATTTCAATATCCGAGATAAATATTGTGTTATATTTTCTCCTTGAATTAAATTTAATGGTCCCATTTAATAACATGGAGTAAGACTTTTCATTTATCCCAAAATGTAGCACACACGGGTTTACAAAAAAAAAGGTTTCGCTCAGCAGCTTTTTTGGAAGATTCTTTTCTTAGCCACTGAAAAAGCTTTTAACATCTAATATGCCATAGTAGTTCATGAACGCTAAGAAGGTGTTTGGTTATGTTGATTTTCTCTGTAAATAGATTAAAGTTTTATTTATTTACATTCATTTATGTTTGGTCGGTTGAACTGCAATCGTTTCACAGTGCAATCAGATCCCGTCCTTCAGAGAGCTGTTACCGCCCACCTACCAGCGTGATTCGCTCATACCCGTGAGGCTGTGACGTAGGGATCGAATGGAGTTTGTTGTGCAGCGCCTCGGATCTTTATCATGCTCGCCGCTGTGGTCTCCATTTTTTGGGTCGGCGCCATCACAGCATCGCTACCGTGGTACAGCTACTGCTCGGCGTCAGCTGGGATTGCGCCCGTGGGGACCAGAGGAAGGGAAGCTCGACATAGCCACGATATTCTATCTCGCACACGACTGTGGCGGAGCGGTGGCGTTGGAGGCGACAGCATTGCGTTCGAGATTTAGAAGCTCCAGGAGGCTTCTGAGGCATGGAGATTTTGTTTCGAAAGCATTAGCGGATTTTAATTAGATCGGCCGCTTGAAGCGCAAGTGCTCTGCTCCACTATCCATGCGCTGAGAGCTCACGCGTGCAACCTCAGGGCGACGATAAGGTGAGCTTCGACTGGACCCCATTGTCATCGCGTCCTAGCTGCTCGGTTGCTTCGGCTGAATTAGGGCGATGGTAAGATGTGCCTCGATTCCATCATGGTGGCCATTGATCACAACCTGTTATGCGTGGCCGGAGTGGTGTTCATCTGGCTCGTAGTCATCTTGCTTGGGCAGAACTAATTCGAGAAGTAGGAGCCCGTGAGCGTCATTGATGTGTGCCGCAAGTTCCATGAATATTGCCGATAAGAGCGTCGTGCAGTGGAGTTCAACAAGGAGGATGAGCAGGAGTTCGTCTCCTCTTACCTTACTGTTCCTATAAACAAACAAAATGAGGAATCAATGCCCCAGCGCTGATCACAGTGTGATGCATTCGCATTGCCATTCACATTGCCTTGCGTGGAACCAAACGCTTCCTGACATTAAGGGCTAGTTTAGGACGTGGGATTTTCCATTTCCTACATTTTTCCTCTGAAATTTCTATGAGAATTATGCATTCCAAATGGACCTAAATGTTTCAGTTCAAGCCTTGGTTTTATAATGAGTACCCGGTGTTTTCCACCAATCTTGTAGTTCACCCGTATTCAAGCCATGAAGCAAGAGGATTTAGTAACCAAAGTATTTCTATATTCACTCGTACTACTCTCCTCATTGTCAATAAGAAGAACTTCATGTTTCATGCTTGAGGAGAATGATGAAATACCCATTTCATTTCCTAGATAAGCTCATTTTTGAATTTATGATTCATTTCCCTATTCATATGACATGAAGATGGGTTTGTTGAAAAGAGAAAAATCAGATTTTGAATTACCACCATCTTTGTAGTATTCATCATTATACTCATGTCCACCTATGATGACATGGCATGCCTTTCCAATTTGAAGCTTCTTAATCAACTTCTTCCCTTACAGTTATTCGCTTGCCATAAGAATTAATCCATTCAATAAGATTATCCAAGTCAAAGTATATATCAATTTGAGTTTTATTAAAAAGCATAGCACGATATCATATTCATCACGTGAAAACCAAAAGGAAACCTCAATAAGAGAGCTGGCAATATCATTATGATTTTCATTAAAAGAAGATAGGCTAGAGAGGTGAGAAATAGTGCAAACTCAGGGCTCATGAGAGTAGGAGCATACTCTCCACTGATTAAGCTTGAAGTAGAGGTATCAAGATCATCAAAGCTTGTTGAAGATCTATTATAAGTAAGGATTGCCTACTCAAGAGATAAAGAGTTCAATTTCTAACAGTGAGAGTTGTGAAATCCACTACCTTCCTTGAGTGAGAGTATCCTTGTGATAAGCTCTTTATCAGTTATCTTGAGCATGCCATCAAAAGAAGTTATCTTCCCTACAATTAATCATGTAAACGATACAAAGTATCAACTTGACTTCAATCATGTCTTGTATGGAAACATGCATATGACTCATGAAGATCAAGATAACAAGAATTATCATCCATGATAGCACAAATAGCACCACTAGTTGAGGAGTTAAATAAGTCATTAGCAATATTGCTTGAATTTATCGGTTTAATGACATATAAATAACTTAGCAAGCAATTTTTTTAAGGGCCACTACTGGGCCTCGATGGAGAACATATCTCCATCACTCTCGATGGCTTCTCAAAAGTAATTAAGCATTAAACTTAAGCACTTAGCTTTGATACCACTTGAATGAATCTCAAAGGTTGCAAGCAACAATAACTAGCACAATAGCTATAAAAATCATAATAAAATTTAATGTTCTCATGTAATAATGTGAAATGTGACTTTTTGTTTATGCCAAAATTTAGCTCACATGCATTTCCACAAAAGATTTTGCTCAAAAACTTTTTTTTGGTAGATTTCTTTCTTTGCCACAAAAAAACTTTATATATTTTATATGCCATCTTTATGACTTATGAGGTTCACGAACACTGACATTAAATGTTTCAGTTCAAACCAATGACATATACTATTGAATTTCTGGCGCTTGGCTGCGGATAGTTGAGGTTCGACCTAAACAGGATTGCAGCCTCCCCTGTTTTCCCCTGTTTCCCTCCAAAATTAGCAGCTCTTCAGCTGCAACTCTGTTTCTCTCTTCCTTCTCGTCGCTCCCAGTTTGCCATTTTTAGCTCCTAATTTCCCTCTCCAATCATCCGCGGTCTCCTCCGGCGAAGCGACACCACCAAATTACACCTTGTCTGCATCTCCGGCAATCTCCCGGCGGCACGCTCCCCATTCCGTCGCACTGCGATGCCCCTCCCGCCGGGGAAGAGGACCAACAGCGCGAGGCTCTGATCGCACCCGATGGGCAACGTCTGCGCCGGGTCGCGCTTCTCCAAGAACCGATTCTTCGGCTCCTTCTCGGTATCCATCTGGCCGTCCCGCTCCTCCACGCCGTCGCAGCCCACCACCACCTCCCGCTCCGTCCCCATCGTCCAGGTCCAGCCCACCGAATCCTCCGCCGACGCCTCGAGGCCGCCGCCAGTGCCAGTACCGACACAGACCGCTCCTCCGGCGCCCATCGTCATCTCGGAGCCGGCGAAGCCCTCACCACAACCAGAGCCCGAAACTTACCAACCGCCACCAGCCGCGTCGCAGCCGGCAGCACCGCAGGCGAGACAGCAGTCGCGGCCGAAGAAACACATCAAGCGCATCTCCAGCGCTGGGCTGCAGGTGGTTTCGGTGCTCCGGCGCAAGACCGACAACCTCAAGGACAAGTACAGTCTGGGCAGGAAGCTCGGGCAGGGGCAGTTCGGCACGACGTACCTGTGCGTGGACAAGGCCACCGGGCTGGAGTACGCGTGCAAGTCCATCGCCAAGCGGAAGCTCATCACCGACGAGGACGTCGAGGACGTGCGGCGCGAGATCCAGATCATGCACCACCTCGCCGGCCACCCGAACATCATCTCCATCGTAGGGGCGTACGAGGATGCTGTAGCAGTGCACGTCGTCATGGAGCTCTGCGCCGGCGGCGAGCTGTTCGACCGCATCGTGAGGAGGGGGCACTACACGGAGCGGCAGGCGGCGACGCTCGCGAGGGTCATCGTCGCCGTCGTGGAGTCGTGCCACTCGCTCGGTGTCATGCACCGTGATCTCAAGCCTGAGAACTTCCTCTTCGTCGGAATTTCCGACGAAGAGGCGCCGCTCAAGACCATCGACTTTGGACTCTCCATGTTCTTCCGGCCAGGTCCATAGACCTCGTTGTAAATTGTAACGGCGTCAACGAATTCATCGCTGGAGGGGCTGCAATCTGAACATCATCCATTGTTGCAGGCGAGGTGTTTACCGACGTCGTCGGGAGCCCGTACTACGTAGCGCCGGAGGTGCTGAAGAAGAACTACGGACAGGAGGCCGACGTATGGAGCGCCGGCGTCATCATCTACATCCTTCTCTGCGGCGTGCCGCCGTTCTGGGCGGAGACCGAGCAGGGCATCTTTGAGCAGGTGCTGCATGGCTCGCTGGACTTCGAGTCGGACCCGTGGCCGAACGTGTCGGATAACGCAAAGGACCTGCTCAGGAGGATGCTCGTCAGGGACCCCAAGAGGCGCCTCACCGCGCACCAAGTCCTCTGTGAGTGTTCTTTGTTCCAACCACGTTACGCCGGTCGCCGGAAATCGGAGACGGTGTGTGTGCTGCTGCTGACCGTATTCTTCCTTGCTTGCAGGCCACCCGTGGCTGCAGATGATTGGGTCAGCACCCGATAAGCCGCTAGACTCGGCGGTGCTGTCTCGGCTGAAGCAGTTCTCGGCGATGAACAAGCTGAAGAAAATGGCGCTAAGGGTGAGCGCTGACATTACCTGGGATTCTCTGCATTATGAATCTAAATGGTGGAGTGAAGAACTGAAACAGTCTTGCATTGTTCAGGTGATTGCAGAAAATCTATCGGAAGAGGAGATTGCAGGGCTGAAGGAAATGTTCAAGATGATGGATACCGATAACAGTGGGCAGATTAACTACGAGGAGCTCAAGGCCGGCCTCCAGAGAGTCGGCGCAAATATGAAGGAGCCGGAGATATATCAGCTAATGCAGGCTGTAAGTTTCTCTGTCTTCTGTGGTTTCAACTTATTTTCCAAACTAATAGGAAAAATTCGATTGTTTAACCCTTTTATCTTTGTTTAATGTTGAGAATAAATATTACTATAAAATTTGAGTGACACAGAAAAGGCATTCTTGCATGGATAAACATTGTAAACTCTTCCAAAATGAAATAAAAATAGTTAAATGACTGACAGACTTTTTACCCTGTTTCTATTTCCAACACCGATTCAGACCAAGGATTCGAAACCAAAACCAGAGTTCAGGCATAGTATTGGCATGCAGAGCATACTCTTGTCACATCAAAACTGATAATAATATATTTCCTTTAATTGGCAGTGTTGTGGCGAAAGGCTGTTTCTTGCTTTGCTGTTCCCTTGCCTATGCATCATGGTATGTGATTAATCCAAATGAATGCTGTTTTGTTTGTTCCACAGGCTGATATTGACAACAGTGGCACCATAGATTATGGAGAGTTCATAGCTGCTACTCTACACCTGAACAAAGTTGAAAGGGAGGACCATCTATTTGCTGCCTTCCAATACTTCGACAAAGACGGAAGCGGGTACATCACAGCTGATGAGCTGCAGCAGGCTTGCGATGAATTTGGTATCGAAGATGTACGACTGGAAGACGTCATAGGTGAAGTAGATCAGGACAATGTAAGATCACTACCTGTGATAAGCATTATAACTTTGACGCCCTAAGAATCCATTTACCAATCCTATTCTGATGAATTTCTCCGAAATCTTTGTTCAGGACGGGCGCATTGACTACAATGAGTTCGTCGCAATGATGC
>BCLH01002692.1:0-24585 GCA_001602315.1 Zoysia pacifica
GCCGGAATTAGATAAGACTTCATTTTGGAATGATCCAAGGTATCATTTGGAGCCTGAAACTTATTTCTCTTTGCACTTTATTCTTCTAGTATCATTAGTTTTTTGCTTATGATGTGCTAGTTGCATCAACAATTCATTCTTCCTGCAGTGAGTTCCAAGATATATTTGATGTTGAACACTTCATAACCTCATTACGAGATGAAGTTCGCATTCTGAGAGAATTACCTCCAAGGGTAAAGAGAAGAGTCGAACTTGGGATGTTTCACTCAATGCCACCAATTAGTTGGTCAGATATCTCCTATTACCATAATCAGGTACACTGCATCTTTCATTATATCGATTTATCTGTGTTACGAACTTATTCAATAAGCTAAGACTTGATTAAATTTGAATCAGATTCTTCCATTGATTCGGAAGTACAAGGTTCTCCATTTGAATAGAACTGATACCAGACTAGCGAATAATGGTTTGCCAATTGAGATTCAGAAACTGCGATGCCGAGTAAATTATGCCTCTCTCAGATTTACCTCTCAAATTGAAGAGTTGGGCAAGCGAGTAATTAGAATACTTCGGCAAAACGGCCCCTTCTTGGTCCTTCATTTACGCTATGAAATGGATATGCTGGCTTTCTCTGGCTGCACACAAGGTTGCCGTACTGAAGAGGCAGAAGAGCTCACAAGAATGAGGTGATAGTTTCAGTATAACTTTAGCCAGCAATAACATTTTGTTTTTATATTTCTTAGTTGTGGTTGATCTTAACTACATGTTGACATTCTTCAACCTACTCTTGGCTTCAGGTATGCTTATCCGTGGTGGAAAGAGAAAATCATTGATTCGGACTTAAAAAGAAAAGATGGCCTCTGCCCATTGACGCCGGAAGAGACCGCTCTTGTCCTCAGAGCATTGGACATCGATAGAAGTATGCAAATGTACATTGCTGCTGGGGAAATATACGGTGGAAAGCGTAGGATGGCTGCTCTAACCTCAGCATATCCGAATGTGGTATATACACTACAGAATGTTGCACATGTACTGTACAATACTCTTCCATGCCTTAAACCATGCCTTAAAATTGATGTTTTGAGTTAACCGTTATGTGTAGGTGAGAAAAGAAACACTTCTGGAACCTTCTGATCTAATGTTCTTCCAGAACCATTCATCACAAATGGCAGCACTGGATTACATGGTTTCTTTAGAAAGTGATATATTTGTCCCAACATACGATGGTAATATGGCTAAAGTTGTTGAGGGTCATCGGAGGTATGTTGATTTCTTTTATCTTGAGTATGCAATATTCAATATGCCAGAATGCATGCTAATCTGATTAGCATCAACCTTTTCTTCGAAGTTAAGCTTTAGCATAAATATTTTGAAGTACATTGATGATCTGGTTTCGCACCACCGCCTTACCAATAGTGTTGCGCCAAGAGTTGTGAGTCTTAGTTCGTAAAATAGCATTGAAAAACTAGACGTTTTGTCCCTTTTTTCCTGAGGTGAAATGTATCATTCCTGTTCTTGGAGCTTACCAGTAACTAGTTGCTCAGCATATTATTTACAATTCTCAAGAAATGTGGTTAATGCTAACTGATCCCTATTGATAGTTGTTGGGGTATTTCATCTTGGTTTGCTGGTATATTCTTCAAGTTGTTGAGTCGTCGTAAATACATGTCTTCTGTCTTTTATTGGATGCAGATTCATGGGTTTCAAGAAGACAATCTTGTTAGACCGAAAACTTATTGTTGAGCTAGTAGACCGGTACACCAATGGTTCTCTGCCATGGGATGAGTTCTCTTTATCGATCAAGGCTGCCCATGCGAAAAGGATGGGATCAGCTTCAAAGAGAACAGTGATTCCTGACAGGCCCAAGGAAGAGGATTACTTCTACGCGAATCCCCAAGAATGTCTCCAAGATCGTGGTTTCCTTCAGGCATCATGATATCCATTGTTGTCTATATTTATCCGCATTATACCATTCTTTCACAAATGCAATTGAATCTAAAGTTTGATCCACCCCTATTTGAAGCAAAAAAGTGGCTTGGGTTCAGCCCGAGCCCTAATCAACATGGCTTGGGTTTTAGTCCGAGCCATGATCAATGCAGATCTTAAGGAGTTAAGGGATGTTGGATGTAGTTGGTAAACACACAATACAGAATGATGGGGGGATGGATTTTGTTCATTCCACCATATAAAGAGATTCTCTTGTATAGATGGTGATAGAATTTACCACTAATACGTAAGTAACTGGAGGGAAAGTGAGATTGTGCTGAATTACATCTCTGGTCTTGGGCTGTGTAATATAGTAAACTGTTCCTGGTAGCCGCCCCCTGTACTCTCCACCGGCAAAATTTTGTCAATCTAGTTGTCAAAAGATGTATACTGTATCGATACAGCTGTATTATATGTCACTTGTGCAGAATGTTACTACCACTTGCATTTGAAAATTATACTGGTTTTACTATGACATCGAAGTTCGGCATGAAGTGTGTTTTGTTGACCTGCTTGTTAGTGGTCGATATGGCAGAAGTAATAGAGTGATTGATCCGTGTGCAAAGGCATCGGTGAAAGGGTAGCTGTCGGCGCTCGGTGTTTTCCATGTCGCGAGTAAAGTATTGCAGATTTGGGATTGAACTAGCGGCATGTCTGGATTTTAGTGTTTGATACATTCCCGTTGATTACTGTGAAGTGTGAAGGGAAGTCGCTGCCCTGCCGTTTTCCTTGTGTCCGTTGGGGAACAGGTGCCCACTTCTTGCTATTGACTGCTGCATTGTGTAGGCTGAAGGCTTTGTCAGCAGCTCGGTCAGCTCAGTGTTCAATTTTAAAAATTTGAAACTTTCACTGATAATATTTGAACAAAATAATTATTTTTAATGATAAAGAATTAGTTATCATACTGTAGTTGATTTTATGATAAATCTGTTAATATTATTTATACTTGATCCAACATCATAGATTTTCCCTGTTGATGGTTAACATCTAAACTGTCTGGCTTTGATAGCTGCTACCGATTGAATTGTGAGCACACTTTTAACCGTTACTTATGCTGAAGTACCAGTACTGCATTCGTAGGCCATTGTCAGCCGTAGCCATCACACCAAGCCATAGCAAAACATGCGGTTTGACAAAGCAGGCATGTTCAGCCGAAAACGGCAAGGCCGTTCCGAGGAGAGGGCGACGCAGATGGGCCGTGGAGGCCAATTTATCTCGGCATGGGTCAAGAGCGACCCACGCTGCGATTAATTTCAGGCTCCAACTGGTAAACAGTCACACGGGTCGACTGCTTGTGCAGTTGCGCGTGCGCTTTTCCTGCTGAGGTGGAGAGGAGAATCCAGCCAGCGAGACACCGACACCTCAGCTCAGCTCCCGTCCCCGTCGGCAACCTCCACAACAGCGGAGTGCAACCACACAAAGACGCACTGCATCTGTCTCTCATTCTGCTCAGAGCGAGTGTTCAGTGAACAGAGAGAGAGAGAGAGAGGGAACGGCTGGTCCCCTGTTCTATCGCTTGCCGTGGTGATCCCGACGCCTCCTGATCAGGAAACCTCGCATCGCGCCATCTCATCACCACCCTTCTTCCGACAGGTCGCCCCTGTGCACGTCGCCGTCGACCTCCCGCGGCCGCAGCTCCGCCGTGTGTCCTTGTCTCGCGTGCGCTTTTGCGCATCCTTTTTCCCCAGTGCCCGACTCCATACTCCCTATCCTGCTGCTATCCATCCAGCCACCCGTGGTCGCTTTTTCGACTCAGTCAGGAATACACGGCGGCGCGTACGGCGGGCGGTGACGGGGTGACGCCACCGCGTCATCGGCGTAGCAGGGACTCGTCCGTGTGGCGCTGTCTAGACGCGGCAGGCGCTGCGTGGTGCTGGAGAAAAACGAGACTGACGTGGGCTCAGATGAGAACGATGTTTGGTCTGTCACTGCATAGAGGGCCCCCCCTGCAAAAAAAAAACATCACCAACTCTCAGCCCACATCTGCTTCGTCCAATGGTCCTTGCCACGTTCTCAGCTGAGATCCGTGCTGCTGCCGTCGCTGGCAGCTTTGCCATGGGATCGTCACACACACACACACACACACACAGAGAGAGAAGCATGTGTAAAGAAGTTCGAGGACGACGGGCATGCGGGATGATGGAAATGTACTTTGGTGATGTAACACCGCATGCGTGGGATCGACTGATGACGATACTAGGTTTCGCTCGACTGGGTGGTCCGGACCAAAGCGCCGGCAAAGATTGCACTGCTAGTCAAGGTTTAAAAAACCGAAACAAAATCGGTTTTCGATATAGTTAAAAACCAATTAACAAAATTCCTGCAAAATTTTTACAAAAATCTTACTTTTCAAAAGAGGCCTTACATATTTACATTTAATAATAGCTAAATCAATATACATTGTAAAAAAAACTCCTAACTCTAACATGTACTACCTATAGTCACACAACTAAATTATTTAAATATGACACATCATCTGGATTTGTGGATCATGGATTGTTAAAATTAAACACGTGGAAAGGTTTTTGAGATAAGTTGACCTAAACCATTGGTGAATGTAAGTATCGGATTTGGTGAAGACAAGGATAAGTAAATGCAGTTGGATTGCTGTTTTTTTACATCTCATACTTAAATTAACATTTACTTACTTATTTTAAGTCACTGTTGAGTTGCTCTAAGCCGACGCACATTAAAAAATTACAGCCTCCTTTGGAACACGAGATTTTTTTTTTGTTTCTATAAAATTAAATTGATTTCTGTGAAATTTTTATAAAATTTTTATGAAAATATTGCATTCCAAAGAAAACTTTCTTTAGCACACATTCGTTGATTATTTAGTATTTTGTATCAACCGGGAGGAGAGAGGAGAGAGCAAAAAGACGTATGTGCCCTTGATCCAAATATACCTTCTTTCTTTTCTGAGCCCGATCTAACTGTTCCAAATTCCATGTGTGGCGCAACATTTCTTAAGATCTGATGCTTGGACTAGTAAGTTCTATTTACTCTTAACATAAGTAGAAGCTAATAGTTAGTCTTTGTTTGGAGTGAGCATTCCTCCTACCGTGAAATTGAACTAATTTTTGTTAAATTCATGTCTTTCAAATCGGGCCTTATTGTTTGTATGGTAAGCTCATTCATTCATTTTCGCTTATATTCTTACATATGAGTATAGGAACCTATGAAATACTAGTGAATGGTGCAGCTACGATGGATACAGGTAGCAAAACTAGAGATGCTAAGTACAATGTAGAACTAATCTGTATGGAAATATATAACGTTTACAGAGGCTACAAATAAATTGAAAATAATGGTTCTAGGTTGGTATAATAATACGGGCCATCAAACGCAAAAAACTAATGCAAGAGTGGGCACCAATGCACCGTACCTTGATTTCTATCATTACAAGTATCCCCTTCTATTCCATCAAAATAAAACTAGAGCAAACGATCCTGTCCTGTGCACAACAATTAAAAAAATGTTCGATGCAATGAGTAGTAGTGCAACAAGAACATGTGCTCAAATCAAAACCATTTAGTTACTCTATGTGGCCATTTTTCTTTTTTCTTGTAAAAGTAATTTTACAGGGTTGTGCAACCTAAATGTCATTACAGAAAAATTGGGGTGGGGGGGGGGGGGTGTGGGGTGGTCTAGATGGCAAAGAGGAGGATTAAGTCATCATTCGTAGACGCCCGTTGCCTCCATCAGCTTCCTTCATTCGTCCAACCTTTGGTTATCTCTTAACCCCTCATTAACCCATCCTCCACCTCCTCGAGGCGCACCACCCTTGCAGTCGAACCCACAAACAGCACGGACTCCGGGATAAAGTCAGTCAGGCTTGGTGCCGGCGACATCCCCCTGAGACGGTGGTGCTGACTGCTGAGGCGGCCTCCGGAGTGGGAGCTGCGAGTCGTCGGGCGGCGGCGGCTGCGCACTGCCAGATCTGCTGCTCCGCCGGCGGCGACTTCCGTTTCCGAGGCTCGGCATTGGATCAGGTACGGGTCAATGCTCCTTCTCTCTGTCTCTGCGTTCTTGGGGGGGTTCTCCGTGGGCGTTGTTCTTCCTTTCACCGACTGTGCCGTCCGTAGTTACTTGGAGAGCAAATGTGGCGTTTTTAGAAGAAATACTCTGCGTTCTTGCTGAAAGAAGCAGCTCGGGTCCATTTCGTGTAGCCTCTGGAGCTCTGGAGCAATAGCTTTGAATTGCTTCATGCTGGGCTAGGACGCTTGACTCCTCAGCAGTGTAGAATTAACAGCAGATGATTCATGTATGTGTTTTCTCTTTGCGTACTCACTTTATAGAATTTAGCATTTCTTGTCGCCTCAATTTCTACACCTGCTGATGCGCCGCCCATCAATCTGCGGACCAATGTTTGTGCCTGTCCAGCTAGTATTGTCGGCGTTTTGACCACCGACACAGTAAATATACGATCGTGAGGGAGGTGTGCCTTCGGATTCGATGTGGTCTAGTCTTAGAAAGACTCAGGGAGATTTTTATCTGGTTCGGGCCACCTCGAGCGGTGTAATACCCTACGTCCAGGGGGCGGATTATCTCGATGATAATATTACAAAGGCGGGGATCTTCTCTTCGTGGAAGGATCTAGAATATGAGTGAATGAGGGTGTTTGCTCGGAAGGATGCAAGGACCCTGGGCTCTAATGGGGCTCGTGGTTTTGTCTTTCGTGTGTTTGTGACCGTTATTTCGTGGTGATGTAGTGTCTCTTATGTTCGTGCTCTCTGGGTCTCCCTTTATATAGGAGGGGGCTCTGAGGTTACAAGTGGTGGGTCTTACACGATCCTGCCGTCTCGTCGGCGGGTGGGCCCTTTCGTCGTTGTCGTCATTATTTCGCTTCGTCCAGGCATGGTCGTGACCCGTCGCGTCGTGCGCAGCGGCGGGTACTGTGATGCTCGTCCGGCGCTACTGTGTCGGTTACAGTGCTGTCATGTCTTGTCCAGCAGCTGTCGCAGCTTTCTGCTGGAGTATCACCATGGTGGATCTCGTCCCGTCCCGTCAGGACGGATGACAGTTGTCTGTCAGAGTAAATGTACCATAACGCGATACCTACCCCTTAGGGGTCGCTCTCGAGGGTCGGCCTTCGGAGGCCGAGGTCTTCGCGCGCCCGCGCGGCTAAGGTGCGACTGCCGTAAATCGTCGTTGGGGGTCGGAACCTGTGGTCGCCCGACCCCCGTCTTGAGGTCTTGTGCGCCCGAGCGCAATCTGTTAGGTACCCGGGGTACGTGATCCCGACAAGTATCACAGTAGTGCATTCAATTCGAGAAGCAATATAGTGTTGTAGAAGCAGGACGGTCTTTGACGATCGCTCTAGAATTGACTGACACAGATGGGATGAGGTAGCTAATGCGCGCAACTACCAGAAGGAATCAAGGTTTAGGTTTTTGAGATTTCGTGTTTTGGATGCTGTGAGCATGAGTGAAGTTCAGTGTCATGCTTGATCTGATTGACTGACATAGGTTTGGGAGCAAAGAAGCACGCATGCTATTGATGAGGGTGTCAATGGGGTATAGTTCGAATCCTAATGATAATGCTGCAAAAGATGCACCCAGCACCTACATTCAACGTCATATGATAGATTCAACATGCACCTTAAAAAAACTGCCTAGTAGTCAACAATCATATGTAAAGTGGTAGTCACTCCTTATGCAGGCCAACTTTTAATTAACAAACGACATGAATGCTCACTTTAGCCATGTGCCGTGTTGGATCTGTTAGTTCTTGAGTAACATGACGAAATCTCATTACCTTCCATTTCATATTTTATGTCAAACAAAAATAAATTAGGAGTTTTGGGGACTCACTTGAGTAGTTTTTTTTCTTTATCATGAAAACGGTGTTAATGTCCACTTAATCTGTCTTTTCTTGCAGGATCTGTTCTGTACCTTCTATTGCTGTTGCTGTCACCACCTTCCTTGTTCATTGTCAATTTCTGGTGCCATCGAGCTAGTGAAAGAAAACAAGAGAGGATCAAGAAAGGTCTGATTGTGGGAGCTGTCTCTGGTGCTCTTCCATGTCTCACAGCTCAGAGAGCCCAGTGCAGACCCAGATGGCAGTTTCAGCCTTGGACAGAGCTCTCAGCAGTGAGTTCCCTACCCAAAGTAGAAGCGAGTTCAGGCCTGGGGGATGGAAACGTCTTTTTGTTCAAACTGACAGTGGCTGTGTCCTGGCTATTGACCTTGATCGTGGTGCCAATGCACACACGGTCAAAAGGAAGTTACAAGTAGCTCTCAATTTTCCCACCGAGGAGAGTTCCCTAACATGTGGTGATCATGTCCTAAAAAATGATATCGGCACCATCCGGAATGACTCCCCATTATTTCTAACCAAACCTCTCATGCACCGAAGTTCTTCCACACCATGCATGTCCCCTACAGTTAAGGATATCCAGCAGCAAAAAGATTGGTGCTGTCCAATTGAAGTGCTAGTATGTCCAAGCTGCAGTCCTCAAACAAGGAAGCTTGTCAAAGTTGTTGCTAGGGCAATAAAAATTGGTGTGACTCCAGTACCTGTCAGTGGTGGGCTTGGTGGTGTCTATTATTTCAGGAACAGCAATGGTGAGAATGCTGCAATTGTGAAGCCAAATGATGAGGAGCCATTTGCACCCAACAATCCCAAAGGTTTTGTAGGGAGTGCCCTTGGGCAGCCAGGCCTCAAGAGATCAGTGCGGGTTGGCGAGACTGGTTTCAGAGAGGTTGCTGCCTTCCTTCTGGATTATGATAACTCTGCCAATGTTCCTCCGACAGTTCTGGTTAAGATTTCTCATCCTGTGTTTCACGTGAATGGAGTAAACTGTGCTAACAACAATGCTGCTGAGGGTGGTAAGCAACCTCTTAGCAAGATTGCATCATTCCAGCAGTTTATTCCTCATGATTTTGTTGCCAGTGACTATGGCACTTCTAGCTTTCCTGTCTCAGCTGTTCATAGGATTGGTATTCTTGACATCAGGATCTTTAATACTGATAGACATGCTGGAAATCTTCTGGTTAGGAAGCAGACTAAAGCAGGAAAATTTGGTGTTCAGACTGAACTTATTCCTATTGATCATGGTCTTTGCCTAGCAGAGTGCTTGGAGGACCCTTATTTTGAATGGATCCACTGGCCACAGGCATCAATTCCGTTCTCTGAGGATGAGCTTGAATACATATCAAAGCTTGATCCAATGAGAGATGCTGAAATGCTTCGTATGGAGCTACCTATGATCCGTGAAGCATCCCTCAGAGTGCTGATACTCTCAACCATATTTCTGAAAGAAGCAACAGCATTTGGTCTCTGCCTTGCAGAGATAGGGGAGATGATGAGCAGAGAATTTACTGGGAAGGAAGATCAGCCAAGTGAGCTAGAGTTTGTTTGCATGGAGGCAAGGAGGTTGGCAACAGAACGAGAGGATTGTTCCACAGAGCATGACTCTGTCAATGAAGATTTAACCCAATTTGAACTTGATGGTGAAGCTCATGAGATGACAAAAGAACCATCAGCATACAATTTTGTATTTCAGGGGCGAAACTCTAGAAACCCACTATCTAAATTAGATGAGGCAGGTGAAGAAGTTGATGATGATGACGGCGATGCTGTTAACATTGAGGACGTTCAAAGCAATGCTGGAAAGTTAGCATGTCCTAACCCTGTCAATAAGTGGCTCGCTAACATTTCGAAGCTGTCTACCTCCCTTAAGGGTGTCAACCTAACAGACAAAAGCGAGCGTTGGCTACCAGCTGTTCCAAAGAGTGTGGATTCTGTGAAAACCTCTAAGAGCAAAAGCAACCCAATTGGCTGTCAAGTTGGTAACTGGGCGAGTGCAAATGATAAGCTCCCATTAAGTTTGAGTTTTGTCAAGCTGGATGACATGGAACCAGAGGTATGGGGGCTTTTCCTTGAGAAGTTCCAGGACCTGCTACCTGAGGCATTTCACGCGCGCAAGTCCCACGCCACAGCACAAAGGGCAATGCAGAGGCTGGGCACTTCTTGCCAGTTTTGAGGGTTTTTTTTAAGCCTTTGCCAGTTTTGAGTTAGTGCAGGAATATGGGGATGAGTACCTATTAAGCTGCTGATGTTTGCTGTGGCTTTTCCTGCATGCGTTAAATTATGCAATTCTAGAACAATGCCATCCTTCAGAGAACTGCCAAAGGATTTGAGCAATTGAGCTTCTATGCTGTACCATAGGTCCATGCCAAGATGATGGCCTTGCTTTGTATTTCTTTTTAAAAGTTCCAAAGTGGTCGCACCCTACTCAAGTGGGAGATACTGCACGGGCCGGGCTGCCTTTTTTTTTCTCTCTTTTCTTTTTCTTTATCTAGCTAGATTGCTAGACATGAGTTGCATGATGGAAATTGGGATGTAATGTCAGCCCAGTTCTTGGCCATCCAGACCCTCACCTCATGATATGTATTCAAAAGTTTTACTGAAATAAAGGTTCAATCCTGATGTGGTGATTATTGATTATTCATACATCAGATTAATATTTAAGCTCAATTTACAAGTATCTCATGGTGTTGTCGCTGGTCATGTTTATTAGTGGTGCAATGTACTCCATTGATGATGATGCTGGGCATTCATTCTGTTCAAATGGACAAGTTGTAAAAAAGTCAGCAACGAGCTGAGTTGAAATGCATATTGCAGGTAATGTTCTAGCATATCTAGTGTTTTTTAGTTATGAAACCAATACTCGGAGCAATACTCTACCAGGCCCATAATAAAATGCTGCATAAGTTCAGAACACAGGTGAGAAAGTATATCATATTCTTGCTGACATATTTTCTGTGTTTCAAGTAGTTACAGTTATAACATTTTCTACTGCATTGTTGAATTTGCCAATTTACCGTGTGTACCAATGTGGAGGCCATTATCCTACCAAATGCTATTGCTGCTGTAGAATATTTACGACTATTTTGATCCCCAGGTTAGAACACAACTTAGAGCTAACTAGACCAAAAAAAACCTAACCATTGCTTCATCAAACAGCTGGGATTACCTCAGACAAAATCCTCTTTACATTTTTTAATTACCTGATTAAATTAAGAAAAACTAATTCCATAAGCAACATATATACTAGAACATGCTCATGCCCTTATTGGCGTCAGTTCTTTCATACTGGTAAGATCACTCAGCTCCACGTGCTGGTGCTCTATTCTCTTTAGAACAGTCCTTGTCTCGCTCCTTGGCAAAGTTTGCTTGTCATGTTTCATCAGCTGCCGCTGCCTCAGTCTTGATATGGTCTGTGTAACCTCTGATATCCAGGGGCGCTTCCTCGGACTCTTGTTGATGCATCGATAGGCGACATCAGCAAGCATCCTTACCTCTTCAGGGATGTTCCCTACAAGGAGGTCCTTGTCTAGTATCTCAGACCAATCAACCCTTCCCTCCCCTGCTCCAATCGCTGCCTGTAAAGATAGATGCATTAATATAAATAATCCGGTGTATATAGACTGACTTTATATCATATTACTTCAAAATATTAGAGATAAAAAAGAGAATGTTCACCGAATATCATAATTCACAGGGCATCTTAACTCTAAGATTCATGTTAAACTGATGCCAAGCTTACATTCAAATTAATATGAGTACAACAAGCGACAAAACTGTAACCCTAGGTTATGATACCTATTGCATCTATTGATACCTTGGAAAAATAACAACAAAATTTCAATCAGATTGTCAATATATTAAAATGACTTACCAAATTAATGTACTCCATTAAACCTTGTTGTGGATTTATGCCTGTTATGAGTTCAAAAAGAATTATGCCAAAACTATACACGTCACTCTTCTTTGTGAACTTATTTGTGGACATGTAGTCAGGATCCATATATCCATAGGTGCCCTTGAGGCCTGACTTCCTTCCATCATATACTTCTTCCTTTGACAGACCAAAATCTGCAACCTGGCCCCCAACAAATAAAATACAAAACATATTAGCATAGCTCGAGCTAAGTAATCTGTCTTATGAAATTAAATCTTGCATTCAATTGCATGTATCGATGTTCAGTTGATCCCTGAACTTTGAACTCATTAAAAGGGCAGCCCGGTGCACGTCATAGTCAAAAGGAAACAGCTTTAAACCACTGCCTGCCCTTCAAACTTTGAGCTCATCATAAGTCACTAATGGTTTAGTTAAACAACCGACATGACAATACTTAAATGTGCACATGAGGCAGAAAAGCATATGCAATGATCAGCAGAAGTACATCTTAAATTGTCTAACCTTGGCCCTCATTGAGTGATCCAAAAGTATATTATCAGATTTTAGGTCTCTGTGAATAACAGGCGGAACAGCCTGCAAATATTACAGCCATAATCAATTGCCAAGATGTTAGTTATTTATGGTAAAAGCACACTTTTATATTGTTATTAGCTTACCCCTTCATGCAGATACTCAATCCCATGAGAGATATCGTGAGCAATCTGCAACCTTTCTTGCCAGCTCAAACTCCGTTTATTATCACCTAACAGGATATGACATGAACATAATTATGGACAAGTCTTTTGAACGATGAAACGATTCCTTCATTCCTTTTGCAATATTCATTTCCTAGAAAGAGAAATCGTTTCCCTTACCATACAGAAGCCTTGCCAAACTCCCATTGCTCATGAACTCATAAATCAGAATGCGCTGTCCCTTCTCCACACAATACCCAACCAAATTAACGAGATTCCTGTGATGCAGCCTACTAAGCAGTGCTACCTGCAAACAAGAGGTATCATGACTGAACTTTGATCATTTTTAAAAAGCTGAATGCTTCACAACCAACTATAGCATGGCATAAATTAAAGCACTTTACTGATAGCATGTTTGTTTTCTCTTTCTTTGTGTCTTTATATTTTCTTTTGAGGCAAAGCTGTTCCATCACTCAAGTGCACATATACTTTTGATGAGAACATCTATTAGACTCATCGGCTCTTATCTGGCTTTGCCATCCGTACTACTACTTGTGACTAGTGTTCAGTGGCAGCAGTATGCAGATCATGACTCACAAAGTCACAGCATACCAACAGGCAAGGCAATTCCAGGAAGTTGTCCCCCAATGTTTAAACAATCCACAGGAACCTTGGCTAATAATGAGGACGCTACAAAATACTCCACTCCCACCAAAGTCAGTACAACTTGCTTAGAAGAAAAAAAAACTCGCAACGAAAAAGATTGCCATACCTCAGTCTGGAACTCTCTTTCTCCTTGCCTTGAATCGCTCGCGAGTACCTTTACAGCAACCACTTCACCAGTGGCCATTACAGCCTTGTACACAGGACCGAACGATCCTTGCCCCAGAATTGTGGTAAAGTTGCCGGTAGCCTTCTGCAGATCCCTGACAGCAACAACTTCATGAAACAACTAACAAATTGTGGTTTACATCTGTTGATTTGATGATGTAGAAGTATGAGAGACCACTACATTTAGTCACAGATATGAATCCATTTGAAGTGCAGTAAATTCAAAAGGATTTCACCACAATTTTTAACAGGAAACAGTCCAATTCAACTAAGGTTGTGAAAAGACAGAAAAGGTTCAATAACCAACATACTTGTAATGGTATTTCGGGATCCCGGAGACGGACACCGGCGGCTCCCGGCCGCTGTTGCCACCGCCTCTCCACGCCCAGAACGCGGCGCGCTTCTCCGGCGGGGGAAGGCCCCAGTCAGCCACGCTCTCGGAGACGACCGAGATGGACACGCTTGAGCCGAAGCTGGCGGCGCCGTCCCCCCGCAGCGTCACCGTGGGCGACTCCACCGACCGCGTCCGGGCTGCCGCGACGACGCTGGCCCGCCGCCGGTACAGCCAGATGGCCAGGAACACGCACGCCGCCGCGAGCGCCGCGGCGCCCACGCCGGCGCTGACCCCGATGACCACGGCCCTCGTCCTATCGACCATCCCCGCGCGCCGTCCGGTGCCTTCCTGGCGAGGCAACGAACATGCCGCGCGATCGAGGGAGCAGGAGCCGCCGCGAGTCGAGCCTTGCTTGTCCTCTTCCTAGTTCCTCCTCCTGCCTGCCATGGAACCGCAGCGGCACGCGTTGTCAAGACGCAATCTTTCACCGGAACAACAGCTCGCGTTCAAGAACGCGTCAAGACTGAAACGGTCCTGCCTGGCCGCCTGCGCGGCCTCACGCGGCAAGAAGCAACCTTCCACCGCAATTCCGCAGTCCGGCGGGCAGTAGCGCCGCGCCGGAATTCGGAAACCAGGGAGGAGCAACAGCAAGCGTGCAGCATACTCACACAGCACAGAAGTCATACCTCGAAGCCGAAGCGCAACGATCCCGCCGGCCGGACGACGCCGATCCCCGGTTGTCGGTTGATTCAGAGAAAGAGGAATAGTAGTAGATTCAGAATTGGGAAGATGACCCGCTCTCCTCCTTCGCCGCTTCCTCCTCCGCTGTCCGTCAGGAGGAGGGGAGAGGAGTTCAGAGCGGACTGGCGCGTGGAAAAGGAGCCCGGTTTTGGAGCAGACGACGCGGTCGTCCGACTCCACGCTACCACAATATCTCCCCTCTGCTTCCCTCCAAAACAAAAACAAAAAGAAAGATTGAAAGCTACGAAGTACTCCTACTCCTACTCCTACTGGTGCCCCTAAAATATATCGGGAAACTCGTCTTCTTCCTCCGTCCCACTCTGCTCTGCTCCCTTTTGTCTTCCGGCTTTGAGCCGAAGCTTTTTAAGCTTTTAAAAAAGTTAAGTGACGGTTAAAAAGTTAGCAGATAAAATTTAAATGTTGATTTTTAAAATATATATTTAATTTTTTTACATAAAAAAATTAGAAAAACAGTTTTAATAAGCTTTTTAATTTTTAGTTGTAAAAGTTAGTTTTTAGCTGTAAAAATTAGTTTTTTAGCATTTTAAAAATTAACTTTTTAAAACTTTTTTTTTCAATTTTCCAGTTTTTAACTTTTCAATTAAAAAATCTAGCAGAGAAGCTATAAAAAAAAAAAGCGCTTGATCTAGCTTCGTCGCTACGACATGTCGACGTGCTCTTGCTTGTTTACGTCACTGCTGGAGCAGTGGTTGGTGCTGGGCCAGGGCCACACACAGTGTTCGTTGAGAATTTTCAAGGCCGTGTCAACTGCCTGCCCGTCATGCTGCTGACGGAAGTACCTGTACATCCTCCTCCTACTCATGGCGCCATGAACATCGAGTGACTTTCTAATTGAAGCTCATTTCTCTCTCTCTCTCTCTCTCTCTCTCCACTTGTTTTGCTACTGCTAGTACTTCCTACTATTTCCTCTCCCTTTTTCAAAGCAGAGGCAAATCGAATTCAACAGAGCGATCGCTACCTGACCAGTGCTTGTAGTACTGCACCGCTACGACTCCAGTAAAGCCACAGTGCCGTGCATCAGCTGGCTGGGTCGCAGCTTTGGAGGCGGTGCTGCCGCCCAGGCATTTACTCGGACGCGTCCCGTTGGAGCGGACCGTGTTATTGCCTGTGATGCTGCTAATTACGCAGCGTTTAAATACGCAGCTCCCTGCGTCGAAGGCTCCGCCTGGCGTGGCCTGCGATCTGGCCACGGGACACGTCGAGTTTGCAGCGATCCGGCCGTGTGCACTTCTTTTGTTTGTTGTGCGATCTTTTTTATATTTTTTTTCAGCTGCTGCCGGCGATGGTGTTTGGCCCCGAGGCATAGCTCAACTGGAAAAAATCCAGTGCATCAAGACATTTGCCACCAGCAATTATGCCGAGTTTGAAACAGATTTTCTTCGTTGGCAGACTTCGGAGCAACCCTTAATAGCCGGGTATTAATAACCAGCCATGTGAGAGCGAGACCGATTCTCCGTGCTCCAGGTGCAACTACCGCACGTCGTGACCCAGAAATCATCTGATTTCAGTACTGAAACTTGGGGCTCCTTTGAAATACATTTTCACAGAAATCTACTGTTGGGTACCTAAACACTTCATTGTTGTTGTAGGATACTATTTCTTCTGTTGGGTACCAAATATTTGGTTCTACTATTAACATGCTACAAATCTACAGGACGACTAACTAGCAACAAGTGAAGTGTACAACTTTTCTTTTTCTGCTATCGGGTATTCACTCACAATAACATTACATTACAATAATAATACCAAATTGAATGCCTAAAGTCTATTAAGTTTGGACAGTTTTATCCATCTGACTGCCGGACAACACTAGACCGATGGCTTCTTTCACAAAATCACGCAAGCATTCGGCACATGAATCGGCTATCACCGATGACTTAGACGGTTTAACTGCAGAGCTGTGCTCACAAACAGGTTTTGAGATTGCGAGAGATTGTGACGGAGAATGCTCAAATTCACAGGCCGCCAACACAGTATGAGTAACTGTTCGGGCAACTTCCTTGAATCTGTCAGAACCTGAATCACAAACAATGTCTCACAAGATTAATATGTAGCAACACCAAAAAAAAAAAAAACCCCCGTTATACTGATGGACGAAAGAACTGCAAGGGGAGTGTGTACCGTATGTTTTGTCTATCTTGAGTAGTTTCAATTCCCGTATGGCCAAGGAAGATATCTCAGTCTTAGCACTTTTACAGCTCGACCTTGACCTTTTGGATGTTTGATCATGGCGTTTCTCAGAACTAAGTTTTCTCTTGCGCTCGTGATGATCTGACCCAGAACATTTTCTAACTTCAATGGTTGCAGAACTGCGATTTTCATCAGTTGTTGCAACACAAACAGCTGAAGAATCCTCAGGGTTTACCATCACGTTAGACTGGCTCCCAGCACTAGGTCCTACCTGTAACGATGAAGTCACAGTGGACTGACCAGATGATAAGCTGCGCTTAACTGGATGCGGAGTATCTGACTTGACTTTCTCTGATCTGTCTGTACCACATAAAGGTTCTAATTTTTTACCTACAAAATGATGGTTCTTTGATGCAGCAACTTCACCATTTAAACTTTCCTCATTTATTTGATCGTGGAAGGAAATATCCCTTTCATGAGCTGATGAACGGCTGCTCCCAGGCAAGCTGCGGCATTTTCTGGAGTTTTCTGTGGTTGGCGCACTGTCCATTTTTGTACCATGATCACATTTTGCACTGTTTTTCTGAGTGGCCTTATTAAGGTTCTGGTTCTTCAGCCCTAAGATTGTATCAATAGGACTGTATGAAGTTGATCTGTTCCCCATAGAAAATGGAGAACTGCTATTAAGGGAGGAAAGCTTCTTAGATGCCTTCCTCTCACCAGAAGATTTTGCCATCTGCAACATTTTCCAGGCCTTACGGACATCACGGGTGTCCTTGTGTGAGATTTTGTTACCATGACTCAATGAGGTTGAGGCTTCCTCAGAGAAGGGCGCTAAGGACAGCAGATCAGAAGAACCAGAAGGTCCAGAAACACCATTTTTGCTACAATCAACTGTGGGTGCTGCAAAACGCTGATACTTGGGAATCCCAGAAGTGGTCTCACCCTCACCTTGTGTTCTTCTGCAGGGTACATGAGTCCCAAATCCCAAAGAACCCTCACGCAGGGAAGCCCAGCTCTCCCGTAGCGCCCTTATTCTCTTATCACGGTTGCGAGAGTTACGAAATGCTCTATTTTTCTCAATTTCCTTGCGAATGAGTGCATGATACGATGCAAGACCATTATCTTGTTCCCTTGTAGATTTGGGACTTTGAGATCCAGCATTCTCTGAGTTACTTGGAAGCCTGATGCTCCCAGCATCTGTGGTGTAATCATCACCCACAATGTCGTAGATGGAAGGAACCGGATAGTCCATAGAAACTCTACTACTCTGCACAGGTGTCCTGCTTCCCGAAACTCTACTACTCTGCACAGTTGTCCCGCTTCCCAAATTCGTGTCCTCATCTTCGACCTGGCACCGTGAATGATCTTTGCACACTGCACAGTCATCGCAGAACCAATCCTCCTCCGGCACAACGGTGCCCAGTCCGGCACAGTAGGAGTGTGCAGCCGAATCGCAGAGGTCACAGAGGATCAGCAGCTCGTCGTTCTCGCCGCAGTTGCAGACACTGCAGATGGTGTTCGCGTAAGGATCGACACCCATTGTGCTACTCGCGTTGCCTTCAGGACGGTACACCTACGCAAACCAACGCAACAATTAGTCACTGCTGTGTAGAAAATTCATGGCGTCAAGGCATGACAGAGTGACAAAGGACAAAACAGCGCGTAGTCACGGAGCAACCAATGACTTGGATAACACCGCCGCGTGCCAATCGGAGTCGGGGTTAAGAAGAACTCTATTACGCATAAGAGATTTGGGGGATAAGAATTTGAGGAATGACCTGATTGCGCTCGGGGACGGCGACAATTCGCTCGGAGGGGAGCAGGCCGGGGACGGGCGGGCAGCGGATGGTGCGGAAGCGGGCCTTGCAGAAGGGGCAGCGCGACTCGACGCGCGCCCATCCCATGATGCAGACGAAGCAGAAGTGGTGCGCGCAGCAGTCGAGCTCGCCGCGGATGGGCTCCCGCGGCTTCGCCAGGCAGATGCCGCACGTCCAGGCCTCCGCCGCGGTCTCGTCGTCCATCTTGGCCTTGCCCTTTGAGGCCGACGCAGACGCCTGCGGAGGCGAGGACGCACCGCCGCCGTCGCCGTCGCCGGCAAGCGCGGTGGCTGTGGGTTTGATGGAAGCGTCGTCGGATCTTCCGAGAAGCGAGGGTGATTGGTTCGGATTGGGATCGTCGGCGGTCGTTAGCAGGCCGGCTGTATATGCCGGACATGCCTTGTCGAGCTCGTCCAAGATTTTCTTTTCCCCCTTCGGCCAAGCCGGATCGACGGGCGTCTCGCAGCAGAGACTGTACTGTCATAAATAATTGCAAAAATGCCTCTCATCTCGGCTCACAAAAGAAAAGATAACGCTCTCGTCCCACACTAAAATAAGAGGATTTCAATGATTTTTGAAAGAACATAGTTTTCAATACTATATGTAAGTTATAGTCTAGTTATGTGCGTAAGAGTATTAGAGTGTGTTTAATAAGATATGAGTGAATGCATAAGTAAACGAACAGATGTTACAACTGTACTATACTGATATACTATGAGAGGCTTAAAAAAAGTAAAATTAAAGTTAACAAAACCAAAAAAACCAAAAAATTGGTCTGATTTTTTTATACAATTTCATTGGATAATCGATTTTTCATTTAAACTTTTTTTTAAAAAAAGAAAATTTGGGTCAAATCGGTCGAGAATATGTGAAACTATCGGTCAAACTAATTCAGACTTAAAATTCAAAACTTTAAAATCAATAAGACCGATTGGTAAATCAGAAAAATTGAATGATAAATTGTAAAAACCAATCAATTTTCGGTTTAAAACCTTTTTTTTTTGCATTTTCTAACCATTTTTTAATCGATTTTCGGAGTTTTTTTTTAAAAAAAATGACGAAACCGCCCACAACCAACATCCACAGTTCGGTAGTGTTTGGTTCATCAATTTGTAACGTACTCTGATTACAACGTAATACGATTCTGTTAAAACCTGTTTGATTAAGCTCACTCCGTATTCGAGTTCCACATAATCAGATACAGGGTAATACAAATTTGATACACCACCTCATACCCCGTAATCAAGTATCGCCGCACTAGTCTTTCCCATCGTGTTCCTCTTCCGCATGGCCTCTCTCTCTCTCTCCGTTCGATTACTGCCCTACGAGCGGTCAGATGACGGCGCCCCTCCAGCTCGCCGGAGCGCGGCTCGTCCTCGTCGCCGGCGCGCCCCTCCTGCTCTCCGGAACGCGGCCCGTCCTCGCCGAAGCGTGGCCTGTCCTCCGCTCCGGTGCGGCGCTCCTCGCCGGCCGCTACCGTTTTTCTCCGCCAACGCGCCCCTCCTCCTCGCCGGCGCACGGCGCCTCTTCCCTGCTGACGCGCGCTCCGTCCTCCCCGTTGACGCGGTCCCTCGTCCCCGCCGGCGCGCGGCCCATCCTCCCCGTAGGCGCGGCCTTCCTTTCTCGCCGCTGCGCTGTTAGTGATGCTGCTGCCGTCGCCCGCGCCTTGCCACCGCTGGAGCCGATGCGCCTTGCCGCCATCGCGCCTCCCGCTGGAACCCCTGCTCGCCGTGCCGTCCGATGGAGCTCCCATCGTGCACCATGCCTCTTGCGTAGAGAGAGAGAGAGAGAGAGAAAGGAGTGGCGGGGAGTTGAGTTGAGAGTTGATTTCACGCATGAAAGCGAGCCGTGCTGATTACGTTGCCTGTTTTTAAAACAAACAATTTTTATATTTCGATAGATCGGTTACCATTACAATGTATTTTGATTTCATTATCTTTACCGTTTACAATGTGCAAACCAAACAGCACCTTAGTTCGTTGGTAACCGAACCCTGTAGCATTCGGGCTTCGCTCTTCAGCCTGCTCGCATGGTGCAGCAAGCGCATCCCACCAGTGGACGATGGATACAGCCGTGATGCTCAAACGACATACGAGATACTTCGGCCATTTTTCAGCTTTTCAGACTGTTTTTTTTAACGAGTTGAAAAGTCAAAAAAGCCAAAACAAACAACGAAACATTCAAAAACTAGCTTTAAAAAATAAAATAATCTAAAAAACTTACCAAAGCTGTTTTTAATCTTATAATATACAGAAAATCTAAATAAATATTCCAAAAGTCAATAGTTACTACTCTAACACTAGCTTTTTAATTAACCATTAGTTAGCTTTTTTAAAAGGTCAAACTCTAACTCAAACAAATAAAGCCAAATGTTACCCCTCGCATCCACCTTCGTTTCCGCCGCCATTCACTTGCTTCCATTCTAGACACAGAGATTAAGAAAAGATGAAAAAAGGTAGCACGCGTAGAATTGGAAGAGTTAAATGAGAGAGATATATTAAAAATGAGAAAGATATGTTTTATAAAATAAAATTTGAATCCCCCTGCTACGGCGTAGCATCATTATTTTGCCAGGAATATTAGTCATTGTTCTACTAGCGTTGTACAACAGTTCCATCTAGCATCTCTTATAATAAAATTAATCACAAAAAAATAAATAATATTTTTATATTTTTTAATAAAACGAAGTGTCAAACATAACATCTAAAAATCAGAAGCATTAATAATTTAGGAATAAAGGTAGTAGTATCATTATTTCGGTTGCATGTGGACAATATTTTGCCGAACTGACATAACGAAAGGGGTGGGTAGATTTTTTTATTAGCAACCGTTCAAAATATTGTTTTCATAGTTCGACTGGTTTTCTAGTTGACAGCCCACCTAGTCAGTTCAGCAGGGAGCGGGGAGGGGGTGGAGAGTGCGTTCCCATTGACACGAGCAGAGGTGAAGAGCTCCTCACAGCTGGCCCGTCTCTAATGCCGACCTCTCTTGTGATTGCTCGAACGAAGCTAAACTTAGCCAATAGCATATCGACCATGATGATGATGATGGGCGACTAAATTAATGAGAAACCTAGAATACGGATGCAAAAGAGACCAGCTTACGCTGAAGAAGAATGATGAGAGAGAGAGAGAGAGATTTTAGCTAAGCCATTTGCACCTTGACAAATGTCTCGTGCTAGGTCTGAGCACAGAAATTAAAAAAAATAAAAAAGTATGTAACACAGAAAATGAAGAGAAAAAAGATAAAAATTTATTGAGAAAAGAGAAAGTATATTGAAAAGAGAGAAAAATATATTAAAAAGAGAGAATGACATATATTAAAAAATAAATTTTGAATGCTAGAATGATTTATATTTGTGAACAGAGGGAGTAAGTCATGAAGCAAAGATCCCTCTCGAATCATTTCCTTTGATCTATCTTTATTAAATCTCATGGTTTGAAGAAATATACTCCTTCCATTCTAAAATAAGTGATATTTTTTAGTTTTTGAAACTATGTTTATTCATCCATTTTATTCAAGCTTAAAGTACTTCTAATAATAAATTATTTTATAATAAAATAAATAATATTTTATCAAATTTTTTAAAAAGACAAATAATCAAATACGTTTGAAAATTATAAAAACATTTATTTTTAAACAGAGAGAGTGATCTTCAACGCATGTACTACCATTACTCCAATCCCACCTCTACAACGGTAGCATTCTAGTTGAGATAGTTCCCACACGATCAGAACTCGGTTCCTCGGCAGTCGACTGCCGATCCAGGTTCCACATGATCATCATCGTGCAAGATGCCGCTGCAAACTTGAGCTAGTTTCCGATCAAGTAGTAATCAAATACTCTTAAGTCCTTACAAAAGAAACAATCTATATACCGGTCCTTATAGAAGCCAAAGAGGAGGTAAAAGAAAATTAATACATTGAAACCCTCATGATAATAAGAAAATGCTAGGATGGTGATCAAATTGAATCGGCCAGCAATAGAGGACTGCCTACAACCCAAATTCTTTCTTTGTGTTTACAAATGGAAGATAGAGAGAAGCATAATGGGTTCGAATACACTATTTGAGAGTAAGTCTGGTGAAGGATGAAAACCATCTCCACCACACCACAAGGGAATATATAATCTAACATATTTGAATCCAGTATGAACTTTATATTTTAGATTATTAAAATGGTAGATTCTATAATTCAAATTATAAAAAATCTATGTGGTACATTTAGAGAACAAATTATATAATATGCCTTTAGGTTATTAACTTATCTAACGCGCTTGCTTATAACATAATAAGAAATAATGTGGTAGTAATATGTAATTATCTTATATTTACTAAGGATAAAGTGTCTTTTTCTAGGCATAAACTAATTTTAGCTACGTAAGACAGATAATTGCATTATAATAATCTAGACATGAAGATTATATAATCTAGCATATTTGAATCCAGTATGAACTTTATAATTTGAATTATTGTAATCTAGGTGGATGTAAACATCATCAAAATGATGACGTTAAGGACAAAACCAAACGCATGGACAAATCACGCATCGAAGACTATGATGGGCGACTAAATTAATAAAAACCTAGAATATTGTTGCAAAGGATGTGTACACATGACCAGATAAAGTTGGAGAAGGAAGGTCAGAGAGAGATTATTTTACATACTCGTATATACTGTATACATATGATGTTTTGTGGGCAAGAAGAATGGTGGCTACTAACTTCGGTGATAAGGGTGGGTTGGGTGTTCAGTAGGTTTTAGAAGTGCACAATAGTTGCTACCGACTTCCGTAATATAGAAGGATTCATTTGAAGTAAAAAAAAGCAAAATTTCTTAACCTTTTATGTCACAACCCTCAATGCATGCAGCAAAGGAATCGAAAGTTATATATCACTTCCTCCGTCTCAAAACTTTTTAAAATTAACGTTTAATCATTCGTTTTATTCAAAAAATTTACAAAAATACAGAAATAAACAAGTTATGCTTAAAATACTTTTAATAATAAATTATTTCATAATAAAATAAATAATTTTAAAAACTTTAAATAAGACGAGTGGTAAAAAGTGGTATTTGAAAATTTTTAAAAAACACTTATTTCGAACTGAAGGAGGAGTATTTTATTTCCCTACTAACGACTTTTTTTTGCCCATTCCGTTCCACAATGGTCAATGTATCACTGGTTCATTTACTTTGGTGTCCCTTTAGATTTCTTGGGATACACGTTCACGGACCCTATAAACATCACCACTACACTAAGCCACGCATTGCCATCACCAGTAGTTAAACAGTCCACGCGCGATCACCATCTCATAGTACGCCGCCGCGAACTCGAGCCGTTGACCACCGCTACTGCGCGCTCGCCATGGCCGCCGCCGAGCTGGGTTCCGGTCAGGCGCGCGCGCCACACGTCCTGGTCGTCCCGTACCCCGCGCGGGGTCACATGCAGCCGCTGCTCGAGCTCGCCTCGCTCCTCGCCTGACGCGGCGTTCTCCTCACCGTCGTGGCCACGCCCGCCACGGCCCATCTCCTCGCGCCGCTCCTCGCCGAGCACCCCTCCTTGGTGCGGCCGCTCTCGTTCCCCTCCGCCTCCGACACCGACACGTCGGGCCCTACCCCTGTTGGCGTGGACCCACGCGCTCGACACCGCGCTCCGCGCCCCGCTCGGCGACTGGCTGCGGTCCCGGAACAGCGACGGGGAGAATCGCGTCGCGGCCGTGCTCTCTGACTTCTTCTGCGGGTGGACGCAGCCGCTGGCCGCGTCGGTGGGTGTTCGGCGGCTGGTGTTCGCGCCGTCCGGCCTGCTCGCAACCGCCGCCACGCACTCGCTGTTCCGCCGCATGCCGAGACCTCCCGCTCGCTACGCCGGTAGCGAGTACGCCGTGTCGTTCCCGGACCTGCTAGGCGCGCCGGCGTTCCCGTGGCGGCAAATCTCGCGGATGTACCGGAGCTACGCGGAGGGCAACGGCGACGACGAGCGCACCGTAGCGATCAAGGACAACTTCCTCTGGAACTTGGAGAGCTCGGCCTTCGTGTGCAACACGTGCCAACCGCTTGAAGGACGGTACCTGGACGCGCAGCCGCTCGTTGACCTGGCCGGGAAGCGCGTCTGGGCCGTGGGACCGATGGCGACGCCGTACCGCACGGGGGACGACGACGACGACTCCGCCCGGGACGTCACCGCATGGTTGGACGCGTTCCCGGACTCGTCGGTGACGTACGTGAGCTTCGGGACCATGATGGTGCCGCCCGCGCCGCACGCCGCGGCGCTCGCGGCCGCGCTGGAGCGGAGAGGCGCGCCGTTCGTCTGGGCGGCCTCGACGGCGACGCTCCCGGACGGG
>BCLH01002693.1:0-27479 GCA_001602315.1 Zoysia pacifica
GTCCGGAACGGGGAAGTCCATCACCGAAACAGGGCTGAGGCGCTGCTCCTGCTCTAGATCCTCGTCTACGCGGCGCGCCGTCTCGCGTTCCGGTCCCGCGATCTTCTTTGTTAATGACACAAAACGAAAATTTAGCATCAATAGATGTTACCACGATCGCTGGCTACGATCAAGAGGGGCAACTCTGTTTCGGAAAAGAATGATCGTTTGCTACCTCTGCTTCATGGCTGCGACGTCCGCCGAGTCCTGCGCCACCATCAACACCCGCCCGGTGACGTTCCCAGCTGAGCCGCCTCGGAGACATTGGCGTCGGCGACGAGCCATCGCTCCTTCCACATGCGACGCTGGCACTGGCCGAGCAGCTGGGCGCACGCATTTCCATCCCCTCCCGCTCTCCCCTCCTCTTCTTCCATAACCCGACTCGCAGCCTCTTCGAGAAGCTCCTGGCCAGCGCGCCCGCCTCCCCCGCTCGTCCCGACGGCGTGCGCAGCAGCGCGGCCCGCACCGCGGCCGAGACCCTGGCGATGACGTCGCCGTTCCTCCGCCTGCCGCTGGCATTCCGGAGCTCGGCGGCGAGGTGCCGCGGGTAGCAGCTGAAGCCGTCGCGGGAGAGCTCCGCACTGGATTCCAGCTCCAGCCACTCCTTCAGCATCAGAGGCCGCGTCGGCCTCGACTCCGACTCTGTACCCATGGAGCAGAGCTTTCTCGCGCGGGCGCCGCCCAGACTGCACCGCGATTGCTTTTGCTTGTGTGTTGGAGGTACAGAGGAGACGTCGGGCCTGTGGCTTTCGGGGGCTGCGCGAACAGATACGAAGACGAGAACACCTACTAGAGTACTCCGTAGCTCTTATTGGGGATTAGGACACGAGGTCACCAAGTAATGAGCAGGAACTCAGCGGCGTCAGGAGGCGCAGAGGATGTTTGCACTCACACGGTGAAAAAAGAGCCTCATGCACGTTATAAATGGTGGGAGGGACGCGCCCATAAACAGAGCCTGCATCGGATTCTAGCAACGTTTTCAGCCGCATTTGTCGTGTTTGACTGGGTTTACGAGATCGTGTGCTTGTTGCAATATAAAACATCGACCGTCTGATCGTGATCTCCCCCTCCATCTACTCATTCGAACTGGATTTGAACTGGCGGTGTCAAGCTCACGCCTCCGTTCAGGACGCAAAGCGCAAGGGCACTTCCGACTTCATGTGACCCCCGGCCGGCCGATCGACTAGTTTTAAGCCAGCGCTCGTCGGGAGCAGCGCCCGCGGTTCAAAACTCGTGGACACGTCCGCTCGCTGCGTGACCTCGCTTAGGTGGTCGCGTGCCGGCGAAGCCGCGCATGGAGATCCGCCAGTTCGCGAAGGCAGAGGCCAGGAAAAGAAACGTATACTACGAAGCGGTCGGCTCGTGTGGCGCCAGGGTGGGGCGGGCGTGCGCTCGCGCGAGCCGCGGCCGACGCCGGCGAGCTGAGCTGCCAGTGTTTGCCTCCCGAAGCGCGCTTTTTTGGCCCGGTTCGGTGTTCGCTGCCGGTGATGATTGGGCAAGCGAGCGCGGCGGCTTTATTGGATTCCGGTGGCAGCAGGTCGCGGCCTCCTGTCACCTGTGTTTGCTTGCGGTGGGTTAGCGTGCGTGCCTGTCCTTTGCACAGGCTGCGTTGATTCTACGTGGAATACGGAGTGACGACAGAGTCCGTCGCTCAGATCGATTTCGTGACATGCGGTTACATTATGGAATAATTTTAGTTGTATTTTTTATCTTATACTACTACTTCGAGTCAATACTATGTAGAACCAAATTTTACATGTACTTAAAATGATGATATAAATGCAAATAGCCTTTACATTATCTTCCGTTGGATGGTTTGCCATCTCAGTCTGTCTTTCGCTGATCTGAGAGGACAAAAAAAATTAGGAACTTCGATGAAGCAGAAGTTCCGGATGTGGCGTGCATGTTGTTGCGAGCGCTGCTACTTTGATCAGCTGTCAAGGTACTCAAAGATCCAGAAGATGGAGCGAGTGTGAAGTTAAACTCATCTGCTGGACATTAGCACACCTGTCCACCGAAACACAGCTTCCTCTAACAATTTTGAATCACCGATCACTTTCTAGCATTACGTTCTGCGTCCTGCAATGTAAAATCCACAAATCAAAGAACGAACGATCAGTAGAGTCTGACCGCGCTGTCGTAACCGACATCGCTCCATGCGTGCCGAAATGGGCTGTGAACCTGTGACGAGTTGATGAGCATCCCCTGCGCCACATGAATGTACCACTGCATTTCGAACTGCATACCATCCTCCACCTGAAAGCGAGGGAAGCTGACACAAAACTCCGCATTTCTAGGCATCTACCATCACCGCCGCCTCTATAGCGGGCCTAGCGGCATTGGGCAGCTTCCCGGACTCGCGTAATAGCTCGGCGGCCTCCAACGTATCTCGTCGTGCCCGGCCCCTTTCCCAGTCCGCGAAGCCGTTGCACTGGGCCACTAGCACGCACCGATCCGCCGATCCGGTGGGCTGGAACGGGTGCACTGCAGCAACGACTGGTCCCGGTCCGTGTGCGTTGGGGAATGTCTTTTGGGCCAGCTGAGGCAGCTGGGAAACCAAGTGGGCTGGGCTTCTCTTCTACTTTTGGAGGGTTTGATGAGGACGAGTGATGTGATCTAGCTCCCGAGTTGGGCTAAAAAGCGGTCCATCACAGCCCATGCCTAGACCTAAGGGTCGGCCCATCACGAAGAGGCCACTTCAACGCATCCTCCCATATTTATTTATTTTTATCTGATTTATTATCTGAAGATTTCATGCACTCCAAAGGGTAATCATCCATTATTCGTATAAACTATTCTTTTTCGGTCAATATCAGGCATTTAAATTGTACATATTTGATTTTTTTTAAATAAGATGAACAATCAAATGTCATTAATGATGTCAATATTTTATAACTGAAGGGAGTACTCCGTATTATGGATGAAGAACGACTTTTTTTTTCCATAAAAGTCATGTCTTAAAATTAAATATGGTTCGCCATAGATAAGATAAGCCTGGATATCTTCAGTGCTTCATGCTTCACTGGACAGTTGCAGTGTCATACATTATCAAGCCCGCCGACGCAGATCAACGTGAACGACCCGCGCACAGCAGTCTCAGTCTCAGCACAATCCACACCAAAGCTGACACTGAAGAAGAACACCAATCCGAACTGGAATCAGTGCGGCCAATCATTTTGAAAACCTGCACTGCCGCTAGACTGTCGATGCGCACATCGGTGGTCAACCCTTGTCCTCCTATCAGCTGCACGAGCACGGCCTTTTGTTTGCTGCTTTACTATCCTCTCGACCTTCAAGATTCTGATTCCCAGCTCGATGAAATATTGCTGTCCTCAAGTCATCAGTCATGTCAGTCCTAGGATGAAGCCCTAATTAACTGAAGCGATCACGTAGTTTTATGAGTTTATCAGAACTGCTAATGGGCTAAAATAACCAATCCGAACTAGTAAGTCCACCAAAATACATTATCCTTGCAGTACATTACGAAATTTAGGCGGCTAAACCGGTGCTCAGTAGTGTGGCTATGTTCGTTGATACGCCGATATAAAACCTTATCTTAGCAGGCCTAACATTTGTTGTAGGGTTTTTTTTGGGTGGTGTAGGGTTCGAAATTCTCCGGCGCCCACCAGAAAACGTGCACCACGGAAAAGAATAGATGGGGAATCAAGAAAAAGAAAAGGCTATCTCCACCTCTTCTCCCGCGCGGCACCTGTCGATGGTTGACGAGCCTCTGGCTTACAGTCCTAATCAGGTCACAAAAAATCGTATTAGGAGCTCAAATTATGGATTGAATCCGGGTAAGAAACGCAGAAACAGCCGCCCGATTCGAGGCGGTGCAAAGTCAGCGTACGTACGTAGAACATGCACAGATTAGGCGCGGGAAAAATGAGCCCTAGCACGCTGAACGACCAATCGCTCGGTAGACAACCTGAGACTGAACTGTATCAGAGTTTGGAAGCCCTGTCTATACGATTGCTTAGACTGGTCCATCCTTGCATAGGATCATGTGATCCCCAATAGGATCAGGTTTTAAACTTCCCGGCTAGATAAGCTATAGGTCCAGCGTTAGCAGTAGCAATCCCTGATTATTAGCTCAAGACGAAGACGGCGAGAGGAAGGAGCGCGCGCACCCCACATGCGACGGCCACGGCGCTGAGTGTTTCCTCGGATGCAACCAATTCAGCGGTCCAGCCTCCCGCGCCAAGTCCGGCGGCCACGGTTGCGCGTGGTCCGGCCGTTTGACGACCGCGTGCCCGCCGTGCTGCTGTCTACCCGCGTTTACTCCGCACCGACGACGACGACGACGTACCAACCACGGCCGCGGGGGACTCGCTGTCACCGCTTTACAGCTCCCGGCGTCCTGTCCCACCGGTGCAATGCACCGTAAGGCCTAGAACGGTCCACGCCGCCGCTTTCGCTTGTGCCCCCACTCACGGCCCCCAGCGCACGCGGGATTTTGGATTCCCCCGTGCTCCCCGCCTCCAGACACGCTCCCCGGCAATCACCACCACCAGTCTTCTTGCGGCCGAATTATCCAACGAACCTGCGTTGCTCCCAGACCTGGCGTCGTGCGTGAGTTTCCCTTTCGCGGCTGCCCTGTTCAACGGGAAGCGTAACGCGGTTCCGCGGCGGCAGGGCAGGAACGTAACTGGAACCGTCGGGGTGAGGGGAGGTCAGGAACGTTCGCGCGCCAGCAGCCCGCCGTGCCACAGTTGACCGCGGTAATTAAATCTCCGTTCGTGTTTTCGAAACCCGCCGGTCTTCCACCGGATTGCGTGGCCGTGCGCACGTGCATCCATTCAGTCGAGGCGTCGTGGCGATACGTCTCGGAAGCTGAGACCGGTCGCCGAAAGCGAACCGTCTGAGTGGCCAGGAACGCGCGGGGTCTTATCGCTCCACCCAGGAAGCCGTTGCTTCAAGTGTTTGTTCTCCGGCTAAACATTTAAGCAATCTAGTGATCGATCGCCGGCGATTATTATTCAGCGGCCGCCGGCCGGTCCGGCCGGCGTACCTTGCTTGGGGTGCATGCTTGGAAATCCAGTCAACTGTGCGAGCTAGCTCGGCCTGTGATTGCGACAGGAAATGTTACTGGAACGCGGCGCGAGAGAACTGGGATCATCGCCGCCAAAAGGACGCGGGTAGCCTGACGGCGCGAATCTGGAGTCGCGCATACGCGCGTGACAATTGCCATCCATCGCCACACGCCGACCAATGAATAGAGTTCTTGTACGTAGGAGTACTACTCCACTCTATAAATGATGATGAACAAAAACCCGATTAGATCAGCAGTGCCGTCGAGCTAAGCGACGGCGCAGCGGTTAGCTGCGCTGCAGGCGTTCACATTTCTTTTCTCCTGGTATGATCCGGAACTGACGTGGACGCACGCATGAATCGAGCTGTGCGGATATGCACGGACGCCGCAACTCGATCGAGGTCGCCGTGAACTGGAAGAAAAACTAATTTCTTTGCAGATAGTTACAAACTTCAAGTATGAGACTCGATCAATCAGTTATTTGTACGTCCATGCCTGCAAGTGGCGGGAAACGATATATTTTTCAGTTACAGATAACAATCATAGTGAAATGAACTATGAAAAGACAGATACATTACAAATTAAGTTTGGCCCGGGTACAAAGGACACATGCGATGTTTTATGGTCCGGATTATAATGGAGGGCGACGTATGGCCCCCGAGAGTGAAGTGCCGGTAGTGCTGAATGAGCTTCCAAAAGACAGATAAACATTGGCGCTGATAGAGGTCGCATCCCTTTATGTCCCATGTTTTATTGCTCGGACTGTATAAGAAAGAGACGAAGGGCCTATTATTAAAAAGGTTATTAGACCTCCTTTTGGATCACACAAAAATGATAACGGCTTGCAATACCATGAAACATATCGCCCATATTAGACCTCCTTTTGGATTACACAAAATTTTCTCAGATCATGTGTTTTTTTAGTAAAATTGAACTATTACCTGTGAAATTTCTTCGTTCCAAAAAGAAGACTTTACCTTCATGTTCCCTTCTAAAAAATTGTTATGCTCATTTATAACATATCAACTCACAACCTCAAATACTTGCTAAACTACCTCCATCTCAGGAAAAAAATCATATTAAAAATGTTAGGTATAAAAATTAAAGAGAGATGAAAAATAAAGAGCGCATAAAAAACAAGGATTATAGAGAGGGAGAGAACGATGAATTTGTATTGCAAAGCGAGGATTATATATTTTGTGAGATAAATTTAAATTCTAAAGTGACATAGTTTTTGAGGAGGGAGTAAACCTGATCATATAAAAGTGGAGTATTTCTCAAGGCATACTCCAGGTTACTATTTTGGCGTACTACTGTACTACCATCATCTGTCCGAGCAGCTGGCCTGAAACATCTTGTCCCAAAATTAGTGTGTGTATATATATATATATATATATATATATATATATATATATATATATATAACTAACTTGGGTCATGATCGGCAGTCCCATTAATTTACTATACTCCTAGTCTGCATCTATAAGCATGACCGATTTAATTTCTATAAATTTTTTTTTAATCAGCAAAGCAAGATTTTTAAGAATTTACTCGATCTAAATTACCAAACAGTGCGACCCCAACGTGGAACGGATCCTAGGCACATGACAAGCCATCAAAGCGAGCTGGCAGTGAAATTTGTGATTCGCCCTTGTGCGATGAGCACATTGCTAGCATATAGGGGACATCTATAGGGTTCACCCAAGAATCAGGGGACAATGACTGGATGTATCGGAAGGCTCCAATTGGGGGTAACCATGGAGACCAGACGTGCGCCGGCCATTGGCTGATCTTCAGAGTCGTAGATGACATTTCGTCTGATCCATGGGGACGAACGGTTGACTCAGACGGAGAGGTGTTTTCCCTCCACGAAGGTTCGATTGGAAGGAGCAGGGGTGTAATTGAGCATGTTCACAAACACATCTATTTTAAATTTTACGAATACCTTATAAAATCCATAAAATTTATATTAAATGTGAACGAATCCACACTTACATCTCTAGGTGAGTGTAGCCCAATGTTCAACAACTAGCATCAAGGGGCGCACATTGGTCAGAAGCGGTGGGGATTAGGCGTCTCCCTCGATCGGCATTCGTCAGTTTCACTTGACAACATTTTGTTTGTTTTATCTAAAACTACTAGTATAGTTTGAAAGGGAACATGTGCATTGGGCATTGGCGACGTTAGTTAGGGTTGAGTGTTGAAAAGAATCTTTTATAGAAATGCTGAGAAAGACTTTATAAAAGAACTAAAATGATTGGCTACACCCGAGAGTTACGTGCACAGATCTGCCCCCTCTACTAGCACTAGATTTGTACGATACAGTACTTGGTGAGTATATTATTACCGGGCTGGCTTTTGGGTGCTTGGAACGACGCCATCTTCTCGGTGCTCCAAGTAGTGGAGTCGAGTGTCAGGCGAGTCATTTTTAATCCGGCGTGCCGGTGTGTCACCGATGCCGATGCCGATGACGATGCCATCTGTTCTGTCGCGTGCGCACGAGTTAAGCAGCAGCCCGCGGGAGCGTGATACAGCCTACATGTGGATCCACACGGACCCGGCGCGTTGCTACTTGCTAAACGCCCTGCCCTGCTGCCGTGGTCGCTGCCGGGCCATGGATGAGCCAGATACCGGAGCAGAGCAGAGGAGTCATTCTTCTTACGGCCCGCGAATGGTTAACTGGCGCCACGGCTATGGTTGTCTCAGTGGCCTGTCTCCAGTTTACTCACATACTTTTGTGAGGTTCATGAGAAAAATGTGTCGAAATTTTCATACGAGGCAGGCGTGTTCGTAAAATCGCCATCAGAGGCTAACCGCTATCACAGAACAAAACCCAACTCTTCTACGTTCGGGTAGCACGTGTGTCTTACTAGTCAAGCTTGAGGTCTTGGTACGCGGATCGCGTGCAGCGTGCTTCAATTTGCTTACCGTTTGACGATAGCACGGGAAAGGCAGTCGCCGTGTTGACGGCCGACGGCTGAGCGGCGCAATTCCAGGGCAAGATGCGTGGCGGGTCCCTGGATGCATGCACGGCTGGGCAGAGCCGCGCGACTTGGACCCGGCGCTGGCTAGGCTACTGTTTTGGCCCCGCGCCGGCGACCGAGTCCTCCCGCGGCGCGGCTGGCCTGCCTGGACCAGACACTGACCCTTGGAGTGGCGGCTGGCTGCAGCAAGCTGCGCAGAAAGGCACTCGTAAAATCTTTTCCTTTCCCATTAGAAATGTCTGAAAATTGCATTCACAATAGCGCTAGATTTATACTAAATCTCTGTTATAACAAATAGCAAAATCTTTACATGCTAGTAATTAGCAATGGTGAACAAAATTGTTACTAGTACTAGTTAGCCCCTGATTCCCCCACCAAAATATGGAGAAAAAACTGGGGAAATAAAAAATGGGGAAAAAGAAAAGAGTAGATTACAGTACACATACGCTTGCGCTGTAACCATCAACATCGATCACAGAGATCATGCGATTGCTCGATGTCCGTATCGACGATATGTGAGCGCGACTTCTCGTCCCCCTCGGCGGAGGCAGTTTTCTCTTCGCAATCCTTGGCGACGACGATCCCAGCTCCGGTGAGCCTCCACGAGCGTTCGGCCTCCGCGGTCCAGTCCGTCCGGCCGACCACGAGCAGCATGCGAACCATGCAGGTGGCCTGCGCCGCGAGGAGGCCGAACCACAGCCCCTTGAAGTCGTAGTGGCACCAGAACGCCAGGAAGAGCGCCACCGGCGTCCCGACCAGATAGAACGACCGGAGGTTGATTCTGGCGGCGTCCTTAGGCCTGGCGCTTCCGCGCAGCACGCCGCAACCCGTCGTCTGCGGGCAGTTGCCGAGCTCGCACAGGCCCAGGATTGGCAGCACCGACGCGGTGAGAGCGATGATCGCCGGGTCGGCCGTGAACATGGTCGCCCAGACGTCGCGTACGACGAAAGCGAACGCGGACGCGAAGGCGCCGAACGCGAACCCGAGCATGAGTCCTACCGTGGCGGCGCGGCTCGCCTCCTCGGGCTGGCCGGCGCCGAGCTCATTGCTGACCCGGGTGGACACGCCGAAGCTGAGCGACGACGGGAAGATGTATATGAGCGACGTGGTCTGGATCAGGATACCCATGGATGCCACCGTGGCCTGCGGGTTCAGCAGCAGGCCGCAGAGCAGAATCATGATCTCGTACCACCACCACTCGAGGCAGACGCTCACGCAGCTCGGCAGAGCGAGGCTAATGAGCTCGCCCCAGCCCTTGAAGCTCTCGCGGGAGAGCACGAAGCCGCCGGTGCGTTTGTGGACGCCTTTCAAGAAGATGTAAGCAAGGAGGAGAAGAATGAGGTTCAAGTTCGCCAGAACGGAGGCGAATGCCACCCCCTTGATACCAAGCCCGAGAACGGTTACGAGGACATAGTTGATGGGGAGGTGGATGACAATGGCGAGGGTGGCGCAGACCGTGAGCGGCAGGTTGATGGACTGCGTCCGTAGGTATATCCGCACAGGGTGGAGGAATGCCTGGAGCAAGAGGTCCGGTAAGGAGGCGAGAATGTAGGTCTCAGCAACCGCGGCGATGCCGGCGTCCTGGCCGCACAGGAGGAGAAGAGACCGCATGTGCATCCACAGGCCACCGATGGGGACGGTGGCCACGATGAGGAGGAGCACCGTGCGCTGCATGGTGACGCCGAGGAGCAAGTAGTTCCCGGCGCCGAATGCCTGCCCGCAGATCGGTTCCATGCCCATGGCGAGGCCGGAAAGGACAGAGTAGCCGGTGATGTTGGCGAATCCTATGGCGAGCGACCCGCCAGCAAGCGCCAGGCCGCCGAGGCGACCGAGAAAGAGCATCGAAATCATCGACCGGAGGTAGAGCAGAAGCCCTGTCAGGATCATCGGGAATGCGAGGCCGAGAATGGAACGCGCCTCGTCCCGCGCCGCGCGGCTCGAAACCGACGGCGGCGACCGGAACTCGACGCCCAGGAAGACGGACCAGGCTTCCTTCACCGCTTTGGCGAGGCGCCCGGTCTCCGGCTTGCTCGTGAGCACCGGCACCGGCGCCGCCTCGTCGTCGGCCACCGCGAGGACGACCTCCTCCGCCTTGCCCAGCAAGGGGGCGGCGATGGCGCTCTCCAGGTCATCCCCGCACGCTGCAGAGGCACCTGACGGGCACAACGTCATGGTTGATGACAACAGAAACAGAGCAGCGCTCTGCTCTCGCGCGCGGGGGGGTGGGGGGTGTAAAAGCCTTTGCGGCACTGGTAACTCCCAGGCGGTTTACGGGATCGTACGCGGAGAGGAACCTTGAGCTTGTCTCCCGTTTGGAGGCTGCGAGTCCTGAGCCGCGGGGGCATGGGAAGCCCCCTGCCCCCGTCGAGCGTTTATGTAGGCGCTGCGGCCGTGAGAAAGCTCCTTTTTTTTTCTGTCTCGCCTCGGCGTCCTCTTTTTGTCGGCTCGCTAGCTGTATCTTTCATTTTTAGAACCAGCCGCATAAATTATTTTTGCATTTCTTCCGTGAATTTTAGAGCGTGGATTGTACAATTGTATACCTCTTCTACTGTTCCAAGTATTTTCGGGTACTATATCCAATATATACAAGATGGCTGTCCTGGTAGAACTGCTTCTGTTAAACACTAGAGATATTATTACTACTCAGTAAATTAAACAGCATTGACGAACATATTTGTGTCACTGGTCTTTCGTAATAAAAACGTTTATTTATGAGTTGTTTAGTTTTGCTTGAAGGGAAAGCTACTATTTATGCCATTGGATTTCTATTGAATGATGTGTATAAATGATAGCGGTTTCTTNNNNAGTGGATGATGAAAAATGAAGGCCTGCAGAAGACCTGAATTGTTTTCTTCATTTAAAATTTTTAGAGTAAATTTCACAAAACTTCAGGTTTAAAACTTAGTTTCAGAAAACTATAGATTTACTACAGTAACTTTCAAAAGCATTGCATAAAATGTGTAGTTTGTGATAAATTAAAAATAAAATATGTAGTTCTGAGATAAATTAGATACAAAACTTGTAGTTTTGTGATTAAATTAGATATAAAATATGTAGTTTTCTGAAACTAAGTCTTAAACTTGTAGTTTTGCGATAATAGTTACAAAATACATGTAATTTTGTGAAATTTACACAAATGTTTAATGTTTGACCTTCTTTCGTTTGATTTTATATCTAGAACTTGTGGATGGGAGCTTAGTATCGTGTGAAGAGGTTTCTTGGAGTTTGGCCTCGGTGCAATGATCATGAACTTTATCTTATTTGCAAGTAGAAGTTCAAACAAGCACTGTAAGTTTTTCTGATCAAATGGACTTGAATTTTTGCATTTAGCTAAACTTTGGGCACGCTACAGGGACCACTACCTTTCAGCGACTTATAACTTGCTGACTTTTTTTGTCAACTAATAATTTAAGCTGTCCTCTTAAAGTTGACAACGTATAGTTTCGTTAAGAGAAAATAAATACTCTGCGCAGCAGGCGGTAGTACAGTACTACATAGGACGTTTAGAACAACATATATATTTGTAATAAAGTCAACAAATGGCCCACTGGCATCACACGATCTCATCATCCGGCAGCTAGCAGATGAGGATTAGATTATGAAACATTGTTCGATAAAACAAAGCAAGCTTTGTTTTTGTAATCTATCCTTTGTTGTATAATGCTGTCTCTGTACTTTTCTGAAAATACAAAAGTCGTTTGACAATGGAGAGAGGAACACATCAAATTTCGCCGGCTCAATCGATAAGAGTTTGAGTCATCATGGACCAATGCATGAATTCTGTTTAAGAAATAAAAGGTACTGGAATAACTACCAAAATGATACTTTCTCAGACAATGTCAAAACTATATTATGTATGTACCCATGGTTGAGTTTCTGTCGGCCAATGCAAGGCCACCAGTCATATTCGTTTTGGTTACTGTACTTGATAAGCTATATATTCTAAACAGGCTATAGTTGTGAAATTAAAACACTTGGAATCTCCGGTCTATACTCTGGTAAAGGTGCAAGGCAAGCATACTTGGATATCCCATCGAAGCAAGGTACCCTGCATCTAGCCACACCAGTACAGCAGCTTGGCATTCCAAAAAGCCGAGACATACCAAATTGTGTGCAATTGCCTGCTTAAAACCAGGTGTCAGAGGAAAACCGTGGATTCTCTCCCTGGTCATTGCGCAAGTTCAAGTGGTTTCGTTACCGAAATCAGGCAACCACTACATCATTCTGCCTCGATATTCTCCACGACAAGTCTAGCAGGATCGGAGGCGTAGCTTGACCGAACCTAGCATCCCCCTTTTTAGATGATGTGCACACTAAGAATAGCAACGGATGGATCTGCACACATGGATGACACACACCATTAACTCATCGTGACGAGATGTCCATGCAGCAGCAACATGCCATGTTACGGCTGAGGAAATCTAGGCCTTTGCCACGCAAGTTGCACTCGTAGGCAACGATTGCGGCGTGTGCGTGTCGGCCCGGGCAGACGGGGCGCGCATGTTGAATGCACCATGGCAACAAACAAGTGGCTAGCGCGGTAGCAGCAGCAGCAACAGCAGCGGCAGTGTGGGTCTTGTCCCGGGCGCCAGGGACCAACGGGCATGGTCCATGTCTCGGCCAACGGCTGAGGCTATGGCCAGGCTCCTGCACATTTCTGATGAGGGCGCCCGTTCTGCTGCTGATGAGTGCCGAGAGACTCGTTGCTTGGGTGGGTTGGACAAGAGAGGAGCTAGGTTGGATTGGAGTGTGCTCCCTCCAAGGCTCTCGCTTTGTTTTGCCTTGGTGCGGTGGTTGCATGTGTCGAGATGGTCCAATGCCTATGCAACTGCCTTGTTGTATCTGCGCGCTGGCCGGCCGGCGGGGAGGCGCCATTGGCTCGCCGCCCCTTCCCGGCCGTGTGTAAAAACAAGGAGAAGAGCAGATAATACTCCGTGCTTACTCCAACCTCCACCTGATCTAGCCCGTTGCGCTCTTTTGTTGCGTTGCGCCTGGCCGAGGCTTCTTCTTCTATCCACGAGAGCGCTTTTCTTTATCTCGGAGCGAGATGGCCGGACACGCGGGCGCCTGGGTTTTAGCTTACGTGCCGTGCGTGCCGAGACTGCGCGGCTTAGTTTTCGGCTCTCGGCCTATGGAAAAACCCGCGGTCGCGGAAGGAAAGGAACCCGTATGTGTGGAGTATTTTGCCGCGTCCGTCCGTGGCTTGTCGACGACGCCCTCGAGACGCGGCACCACCGCGCATGGTTGTCCGTGGCCTGTGGCGACGGCGACGCTGAGGCCGAAAGGAAAGGTGCCGCACTGCTTCGTCGTTTGTCGCCAGTGGACCCAGTTAGGCGCGCGGATAGGCAGCCGCGTCGTGTTTTCTCTCTTCCGCTGCGGCCTGGCGGTGGTTTCCGAGCGCCTCGGGTGTACAACCCTGGAGAGGATCCGCTGGATTCAGTGCTGCGCCGTCCACAGGCATGCGGGTGCGGCGGAGACCTGGTCCAGGTGCGGACCGGCGAGGGTCATCCTGTTGGGTACCACTGCGGCCTTGCCGTGTCTGGCATGGTGGCAACTGGCAACTTTCTTTTGCTGGACTACTAATTTGTTCGTGTATTATAAAGGACTTTCCTACAGATTTATTTGCTTTATCATTCTTTGGCTTGAATTCATCATGATTCCTGAAAAGAAAGGTAAAAATTATACTTGGCAATGTAACTCCCACCACATTCAATCAAAACAGTATAAAAAAATAATTGATTACCAATAAGTACTTTAAGTAACTAGAAAGCATTTTACTGTTGCTGGTAAAACTATGGCCGTTCTTTTTGAGACGTATTGTACCATTTGCTGGGAATCCGGCCATGGCAAAGTCAATGCCTATCTTTTCAGATGTGTGGATCAAATCATTTGCCCCAAAACATAGCCTTTTGAAAACGGGGTGAATCATTTGCACCGAAAAGAAAAGGTGAAGCGAATATTTGGCCGTGCAGTATGCACGTGGCCTTGTCTATGCAATCTCCGTTAGTGTGTTACCTTAACAAAAGCTGAATAAACACTGCTAAGATCGACGAAATATGCTTGCTAGTCTTGTTCGGGAACCACCGCAACTGCGGACAACCATGTCCGGGAATGTGGATGCAGGGAACGGATACCAGACAAGCCGATGCTCCCAACTTTTTGTCCTGCTGAGCAAAAGTATTGACAGATGGATGGTGGTGAAAAACGGAATCCAATTCCATCAATTAGTAATACACATGCGTTTGGTCTAAGCAACGATGTCGCAGTAAAAAAATTACTGTGAAAGCTATCGTATTGATAGCCTCCTCTACAACCAGCCGTGCAATCTGCTGTTTATTTTTACTCCGTTTCTTACTAGTATTTCGTTCCACTCTTGTGTTTCCTTTATTCTTGTGTTACACTGATGAACTTTCCACATTTTCTTGTCTGGCTTCTAGCACTGTTGCGGGTTTGCACCATTTCCAATTTTATCTATTGTCTCCTTTCTTTAGTTAATGAAGTTGGCACTGACTTGTGTCGTTTCCTTTTTCAAAAAAAAAAAACTGATTGCATTTTCACATGGGTTGTAATAATTTCTTATGTTTGTTTCCATATAAAAAATAGTTCTACGTGTTTTACTGTAACAGAAACATGCTTTATAGTACCTACTAGAAAATCTGCGCGTTAATTACCGCGCTTTTTGTGTATGTTTTTGTTATGCATCTCTAAGTAAAAGCAGTATATTTTGAATTTATTATTTAACAAATAAAAGTATAGTTGCTTTGACATAGATGGCAAAGTTTTATAAATATATACTCCAGTCTCAAAAAAAGCTATCGACATTGTCTTTAAAGCATAAGTATGACCCTTGTTATCTATAAAATATTTAATAAAAAGTAGCATCGGTACACTTTTAAAAAATTATTTTTAAAACAAATTATTTCTAATTTTGTAATAATAAATTTAAAATTATTTATAATTTATATTGGCAATATTTAATTAAAACATTGCGTTTAAAGCTACTATTTTTTTTAAACCGAAGTTGTAAGCGGGAAAAATCTTGAATCTTAGTTCTCATAGTAATCAAGGAGCATTTTTAAGAGATAAAATAATTTAAGTTATCTAAATATACATTTTCATAATATATAAATGTCTTTAATTATAGCATATACTTACAAGACATAGAAGTAGGATAAATTAATAAAAATTCTTTTATATCTTTTAGAATAGTTCTATTGAATCTATAGAAAAATAAATTTGATTTAACAAAACAGTTACATCTAATTTCTTATGTTTATGCCATTGTCTATGTGTACTATCACATACTCTCTCAATTCATAAATTATTGTTTACTGTTGATTTTTAATATCATCTTTGACTATTCCACTTATCTAAAAAATTAATTCAAATATGTAAAATTTTAAGTTGTGATTCAAATAACTTTAATAATAAAGCAAATTATAATATATAAAATTTATAAAAAAAAAATTAAATATGATCATAGTCAAAATTTATGTTAAACTTGAAAAAGTTAGCGCAATGACACGATCGTTCATGCATGCTCCCACTGAGTAGAAGCACGCTCATACGTTGACCGTTGAAAAAAAAATTTCTTCTTTCTAATATTCACCGTTAGATTTTAATCTGACGGTTAATATTTTTTAAAGTGACGTGACGCAACGAGAGTTGAGAGAATACTTGTGCTTTAATATATAAAGATTATGATGCTAGATGCTTTCGGTCACTAAAAAGTGAAATTCTTGTAGCTTGAGAAAGGCTGCAAGATGATCGCAAGTGTCAATTCCACTTCAATCGTCATCCATATACTCAAGGGGTCTATCAGAAAATTTATTGAGGAAGATATGCTAGATAAATAGACACATCATAGATATATTCATGTCAACGTTAGTTGGTTAGTCTAGCCAAACCATTTTATGGTTTTTAAAGGGGTGGAAATAAAATGTCCCATTTCAGGAAATATAATTCAGTTGACTGATCTATTTCAACTTTCAAATCCATCATAAACAGCGTACAATGATAATTAAGGGTAATGACAGAAATCACTAACTATAAACCTATTTCTAAGGGTAATGACAGAAATCACTAACTATAAACCTATTTCTCATCACAAATTTTTGCGTGATTCGACAAGTACGCTCCTCGCATGTCCAAGAATTTTTTCATTCACGGCGGAACCCGCTCTCAATTCTTGATAATTACTAGCCAGAAAAACATACTCATGGACTGCGTCAATCCAGCATTGACTCCGCCTCCGGTTGTACAATGCCGGAATGCCACTGTTGCTCCATTACTTGACGGAGCCGTGCTTGTCAGCCGGGAAACGAGACTAGAAAATCTCGGGAGAAAGGGATCGCGCTCCGTGTCAGGCACGGTCACGGTTACGGTCGCCGCGCGGCAAGCGACCAGCAACAAGCTGCCAACCAAAAGGTCGGCACTGGGCAGCTCACCGCCGGTCGCCGCACAGACCCAACGCACGATCGCGAGGCCGCCTGCTTGAAGCGCCCGCGCGTCTCGCTGTCCCCGCGCCCACAGCAAAGTTCGGCGCTGGACCGGTCGCTCGATCGGCGTCGGCGCCGGCGTCGTTGGACCGGTCGATCGGTGTCGGCGTCGACTGGCAAACGTCTTCCACGCGCAACGCAACCGCCGCCCTGCACGTCGTTTTTACGAAGGTACGATACGACGGCCCGCCAAGAATACCGTTTCAAAGTCTTGCGCCGAGAAGGGTCACGCTGCAAACAGGTCTGAATGTCTGATAGCCTCCCCAACTTGGATGGTATTGTTTTCTTTCTGAGATTCATTACAGGTTGTCATGAGAAATTTTATAGTCCGTTATGTAAACGGAACAATTTGCTGAGTTATAGGCTAGAGGAAATGTATCCAGCGTAACTTGTGTTAAATTGGATTATGATTAGCAAATTCGTTCAACTAGCCAACCGGACCTAAACAAAAGCCAATGCCCAACTTTTTTTTTCCAAAAATAAAAGTCAGATTTTTAAGCTGACTGAGTATAAAGTCACCCAAGTATCGTTGTAAAATTCAATTTACTATATTTTAACATGGAAAAGTAGGATGTTACCTAGGAGTACCTGATTTTGGATGTTTTTGCAATTTTTCACTGTTCAAGATCGTGCTTCTAGTACGACTTGGACATTTGAGATCCAATATTCAACATAATTTTTTTTCTCTCTTTACGATTGCTTTGAGTCATGGAAACTATTTTAAAAGATGTCAATTGTGCTTGTAGGGATTAAAAGTTTTCTGAACCTTCAGTGTGCTCATCGAAAGTACGAAAGTACGCCAAGGAGTGACTGGTACGCTGCAACCAAAATGTTTCGGAGACAGAGAGGACTACCATTATTCACGAGGCCAGTTTCGCTCGAGGCGACGTACGCCACCATGCCTACACCAATGGCAGATCGACACGTGCGCGTGCAAATACTGTTGTGCGATAGATACACTGACGTACGAGAGCGAGTGATGGCCACTTTCGCCCTGGCCCGTGACACCCATCAGCAGGTGCTGCTTCCTGATCAACAGGACCGATAGAGCTAGTAGTAGCGTGCGTGACAGCAACCACCACCACCGCGGACCATGCCGCGTCGTGTCGCGTTCGCACGCGGTACAGGAGGCGGCGTCGTTTCGGCACCGGCACCACCGGCCTTCACTGGCCGTGCGGTGACCGCATGACGGACCACATGATGCATGGCAGTATCAAAGGTACAGTGTGGAATAAACTTGTGTAAATTTGCATCACAGCATGGCAGTGAAAACCGTACCAAGATTCATCATCCCTCCGGTCTCAGGTGCTTCTTCCCCTGCTGTTGCGTTTGTGGGGAGCACAGGGTGGTGTCCTGCGTGGACCAGGCGGGCTCAGGGGAGCAGAGGCGCGCAGCTGCTGGCAGTTGGGCAACAGCAGCTGCAGATCCCTCGCCCTGCCTCTGTCTCTCTCTCCTCACCCATCCTCACCCGTGCAGGGATTCTCTGCAGCACCAATCCTACCATGCCTGCCCCCCACCTGGAATCATATCATCAACGGTATCATAACCTATTTGTCGTCGTTCTTATCCAGCAGCAGCCTGCTATGGCCAAACAAAGTGGCCCTCGCGACGAGCTGGATTGGCACGCTGCACCCTGCCTCTGGATTGGAGAAATGCAAGTTGTTGGCGAAATGATGGGCCCGGTGAGCGGCGTGATCTAGTAGTACTAGCACCAATGCCGTTTCGCTGTCACCCGCTACTACCCGAGCTCCCGTGTCCGGCCACTCCATGTAACTGTGCCCTGTTAACCGGTAACAGTCTTCCTCGCTGGCGCGTCCCAAACCAACCGATCTCGGCTTTTACAACAAGCTCGCGTATGATTGTGCCTGTGCGCTTCCTGTACCGGTGTCAATGCCCTGCGCCGTGGCCTGCCCTACCCACGCACCATAAACCGACGGGAGAAGCCTCTCGAGTCCCCTGCCCTTCCTGCGCAGCGCCTGCAAGATGGCGTAACGACGACATGGGCGGGGCGCGCGGCATGTCGGCACGGCCTCGCGCCTCGCGCGGAAGCTGCCGGGCCGTCCTCCCAAATCCCACGTTCCGCGTCCACCGTGCTACTACCAACGGTGGAGTCGTCGCCGTCGTCATCACCGGAGCGATCTCCGCGCGCGTGCGCGACACGGCGTGGCGCGGTGAAGCCGGTGCAACTTGTCGCGCGAATCGGGCGTACCGAAAGCAACTCCCTTTGACGTGCATGCCTTCCCTTCCGTTCCAGCGAGTCAGTGACAATGTGGTGACACGGACTTGTTAAACCTTGACCGCGGAACATGCTGGCTGATCCAGCAACGACGTCAAAGAAGCCATCGGGCTGATAAAGAGATGAGTATAGTGTTTATACTAGACCACTTGTGGTGCGGTTGCCTGAGATCGTGCTGGCTCTGAACGCCAACAGTGCCGGCATTGGACCTCCAGCGCAGGATCAGGCACTCAATACTACTACGCCGTCATCGGTTGGTTGCGTCGCGACGAAATGGACGCCAGGCTGCATCCGCGTCGCATCTTGGCTGGGCCTCTCGCCACCTTTCCCTCTGCAAAGCACTGTTCGCAGAGTGCAATCTCTTCGCTGCTCACTCGCCACCACGGCTCGTCAAGACCGTCCGGCAGGCATTCGCCGCGCACGACGGCCCCGCGCACAGTGAAGGCCAGGCACGAGGCAGCGCCTGCACTTGAACGCAAACGGATCGGGATGGGATTGGACTGGACCACCCACGGACGCAGGCGCTGCTGCAGCAGCAGCAGAGCAAGCAAGCAGCCACCGGTCGTTAACGCCGGCCGGTCAGAGACGACAGGCAGGCGTCGCGCCGGGGCATCGTCAGATTCCGGTGGCAATCCACGCTCCTTGCGCCCAGCTGCCCGGCCACCAAAAATGCACTCATGGTGCTTACCAGTTCAGTCAAAACACAGGCGCTGAGCGACGAGACCGGAGGGAGCGCATGCCGGTTCCAGTGGGGAACAACTAATAGAGCAGCCATCTCGCATTGCAATCTGGCGTCCTCTGTAAAGTCGCCACAAAATCCGACGAAAAGGATGCGGTCTTATGACAAAATGAGTGCTTACGGACAAAATCTGACGTTATCGGTTTGAAAACCAGCTTCGATCACCATGTTTCTACCTGCGACCAGGAAATCTGGGGGAGTTCCTGTATCCTATAGGAACGAGTCGGCGCGGCCGCGTAAATCCAGTGCACAGGCGTGAAAACAATCACCTGTGCTGAGGTTGAGCTGCCACATGCGGACATGCCTGTGCAAGAGCCATAACTGGGCAAGGTCATACAGATAGATCCAAAACTAAGCAGAAAATAATGAACGCCGTGTGGACATTTGGTTGAACCTACAGCGATCAGATGGTCATTGTTCTTCTAAATGTCATTGCCATTTTTAGCCAAATATTTTACTGATGCTACGATTTGGCAGTTTCAGAACCACAAAAAGGCAAGGAGTATAGTGCTTCTGAGATGTCATCTGAAGCTTAAAATTTTCAGACTGAAACACACAGACAAGACAAACAACGATTTTTTCATTAGTGCTGCGCGCACGTATCTTGAATTAAGAAATCCGAAATATGCTCATTGTGATCCGAAGTGACTGAGTATGCTATGATGCGTGTGCATGTTGTAGTATTGTGGTAGTATAGTATAAAACTGTAGGGATTCAGACGAAGGATAAGAAGATCATGATAACAAGGACTTGCCTGGATGACAATGCTTGAGTAGATAAAAATCAAGCCGGTTTGAAAGGAAATCCCAAGAAAAAGACAGAGTAGCTGTAGGCTTGCAGATATCTGAATCATTGGTAGATCGTATCCACCTGTCTAAAACTGCATGAATATGACAAGAGCAACCAGAAATCATCTGCTCCTATACGTTTTTGAGATTAGAAAAATTAACACCATTTTTTTGGTACGCATGCAAGATTGGTCCAAATTGACTAAGATGGGCCTCCAGGACGCCTCGCTGACACTCGTCATTCCCGGTTTCGAACTGGGCCTCGTCCAGCTAGCATAGACCTGATCTCCTTCCAATCTCTGCTGTTCTGATTTCCCTTCTCTAAACCGTCCCCCATTGTTCACCATCAACAACGATCAGAGAACACTGCCGCGATCAGGCAGTTGGCGCGCATGCACTCTTCAGTGTTCCACGCCAGGAATCTGGGGGAGCCACACGGTTCTCATTCTGAACATGGATATAGCATCTGTCCATAAGTCACATAATGCTCCGATTAAATCATGTTCAGGAACATGGCAATATGGCATCTGCTTCCTTAGTAAAGCAAGAGAAATTTAGCTCCTGTCTTCTCAAATCCAAATCTGTTTGAATACAAGATTTCACTATAGGCATTGGGGAACTGTATAAAACTCACTGACATATACCTAAACATCATTATCCATATCCTAATCAACAGGTATTGGAATTGCTCAATCTACAAAAAATGCTAAAGGGCTCCAATGCAACACAACACCTGCACCTAAATCTTCCTTATATGCCTGCCTTTTTCTAAAATTACACAAAACAAAAAGCATAATAAGGCTTTATGTTCATGCAAAACTCTCGAGGAAAGAATATACACATTGGGCTTTTGGACAAAACTGGACAGAAAAAAAAAATAGGAGAAAGGAAAATGAAGGATGCAGGAAAAAGGGCAGTCTGGTGCATTTAGCTCCTGTTGGCACAAATCCAGAGAAGGATCCAACCTCTTTGGGTCTTTTGTACGAAATCTTTCCCTGCATTCAGCAAGCGGCTTTTTCCAAGGTTTGAACCTGTGACTACAAGGCAACAACTTTGACACTACACCAGGGCCCCTCCTTCAAAAGGAATGGAGTGGTGGCTTCGCAAATTTTACTTGGAGAATATACGCTCCTTCTCGTGTTGGTGATCTTTGGGGCGTATGAAAACAGAGTCAACACACAGGCCACCTTTTGTATGTGTGCAATCGATCTGCATCATAGAGAACTTGAGTTTGGTCATCTTATCTGAACGTGATATGATAAAGTCTCCGACAGGGTAAAGGATCCAGTGCCCTGGGTCATCAAGATAGTGCTCGGATTTAGCATGCTGATCATCTGAAGTTGACAGCTGGAACCGTGTTGGTTTGAGGTCCCAACCATGGATCCCAGAGAGCTGGCGGCCCATCCGCTTGTGTGGTCGGCCCAAGTGGAGGCGGAAGAAAAGGCTGTATGAACCAGCTGGAAAGCAGAAATCGATTTCACCAGCCACCTCAAGCCACCAAACTTGCTGAAGATAGGCAACATTGTGAAATCTGCAACGAAAACTATAGCAATTTAGTCATCCATTATTCAGCCATTGATTCACATGAAAATGGTAGATAGCAAACAAATAAATATAAAATTGATAATGTACCAATACAACATCAAGGAAAGTGCATTATCCTTTGGTAAAGATATCTGACAGAACTGTATAAATAAAACTATCGATATGATTACGCGGGTGTCTGGATGATGAAAATTGTCAGCAATATTTTCTAAACTAATGTTTTTAATGCAAGTTCCCCTATTCAAAAATGCACAAAATTGCATTCACATAAATTACATACTCTAGTTGTTAAAGCCAGATGACGACTATTGATAATGCAATGAAGTGCTTCTTGAGCACATGCAAAGTACAGGACAAAAATGTAATAAATCGACACAAATCATGTATTGTGAGGAAATCTGATCACATCAACACCTATATTCTGAAGGAGCAATTTGCAGCAGAAATTATCAGAGCGGAGATAAGCTGCGCATCTAGATGCTTTTCAATTACAGGGAAGTGATTGCCTTGGGGCCTTGGTGGTTTGCACAGTGATGGTTGGCTCTACAATTTACAGCTTCATATGGAATGAAATCATTAATTCCTAATAAACAAAAAAAATACACAATCCAAGAAAAATGGAGGACGAAAAGGACAAGGTACCTTGATTCTTCTGTGGGTATATGGCTCCAGTACCTCCGGTCATCTATACCCGTGATTGCCATTGCCTTCGAGGAGATGGACAAGCAAAGGCCTCCGTTGTTCTTCTGAATCCAGAACTCCTACGGAAACAACTCTTCTTGCTAAGATTATTGTAACACAAAAGAAAAGGTGAGAGGCAAGAACAAACATAATTGAAGGCAACAAACATGAAAGGACAAACAGGGTTGTTTGACTGTTTGCTGTACCACCAATGATCCCAATTGTGAACCTTTTAGATAATCAACCCAATCAATTCGTTTTCGCTGCAAAGTCCCATATAAAAGTGATAAACAACCTAACTCAATCAACACAAACTTTCTGCTCACAAAAGCAAATCCAGATCTTCAAAAGCGTTTTCTTAAGCATGCAAACCACATTCTTTTGTCCCGTCACTATAACTAAAACAAACTAAATCAACAGACATACTTTCTCTGTCCCAGATTATAAGTCATTGTGGGCTCCTAAGTCTCACTTTTTGAGAAACCTTTTTCTCTTCTCAATACATTTTCACTCTACCTCTCACCTCATTTTCAGAACATACCACATATTCTACTTTTCTTAATTCTCGTGCCCAGCTCCAAAACGATTTATAAAACAGGACGGAGAGAGTAAGAAAATCAATATAGTTAAAACCACACCCTGCGGTTTGGCGCCCGCTCTCAAGCGCCTTCGTGTATGATTGTATTTCATTTTCATATGAATAGAAGGCTCTCTTTTCCGTCGCCAAAAAAAAAAAAAAAAGACCGTTCTGCTATGTGGAGCTGTAGAGAGGAAAACATCAACCAACCTTGGTGCCACCGTCGAAGGGGGTGGGTCGGCAGAGGCGCGCGTACATCTCCTTCTTAATCTTCGCCGAGGAGCAGCACCTGCCATTGCTCCCCGTCGCGTCGTCGCAGCCGCAGTCATCGTCGGCCGCGGCGGCCAGCGCGGCGAGGTACCGGTAGTTGCCGGGGAGCTTGGTGGCCCAGACGCAGTCGGCGTCGGCGGCGCCGCGGAACGCACGGTTGAGGCCGGCGACATGGCAGATCTCGGGCGGGTCGAGGTGGCTCAGCACCGCCGCCGCGCAGCTCTCCGGCATGTCGCCCAGCGACGTCTGGCCCCACCCCCGGCGGCCGTACCCCTCCGGGCCCATCGCGCTCGACGCCCCCGCCCCCATCCGAATTTGACGCGGCCAATGGTGCGGCGGCGACTCGGATAGTTTCGCCGCGTTACTAGTACTCGCCTGCAACACCTTCCGAAATCATCTGACTTGCACCGAAGAGGCCTTCATCAAATCCGGTGAAACCTTCCAGAATGCTCAGAATTTTCGCGCAACAGAGAGCGGAAAAGAGTAGATTTTGGGAGGAGCGGCGGCACGGCTTGTACCGTGTAGGGAAACTGGTGCCGGACCCGGCGGCCGTATAGAAGTGGAGTAGCGCGCTTTTCTGGTTGTTTAGTCTCGGTCAGGAAAACACAAGTGGATATTTGTGCCCTGCTACGTGCCTGATGACGAGGATGATAGGAACGGATAATGTCTGCACTTGCAGGGATTCGTTTCTCCTCATATGCTTGGCTAATCATGGCCACGTCGTCGCTGCGGGGTTTTTTTTTTTTAATCTGTCGCAACAATCCATAGGCTCGCGACAACGGGATCTAGAAGGCGTTTGGAGCCGCGAACGAGACGGATTAGGTGTAACCGCGAGATCAGTTTAGTTTCTGCCCATTCGATGTACCTGCTTGAAAACTATAGATCCACTGAGAGCATCTCCAACGATACTTAAAATTATATTATCTATATTTATATTTAAGTTATTGCTAAAGCAATAGCTAAAGCTATTCTATTCTCCGACAGTTACCGATAATCACATAGGTAAAAGAATTTAAATGTGACACACCATCTTGATTTATGGCAATTGACTGTTATTTGGATTGGCCTCATATCTGTTAAACACAATCGGAGACACTTCGTTGCGTCACGAGCAGCGGGAAGAACCAACCGAAGGACTGCAGGTTCCGCCTGGAATTGAAGGAGAGAATCATCAACGACTAATTTGCCTAGTTGCAAGTTTCATGAACTCGTCTTGAAGTCACAATCCAATCACCAGGGAGTCAGGCTAGCCGTCCTCACATCAGCGCGCGCATTCAAGCCGTCGTGTCTGGAATCAAGATTTGGATCAGAATTGAAGAAATGCAAATATCATAATGCAGCGGCAGGCAAAGCTTGATGCGGCAGGCCGAGGCAATGCGCAAGGCGGCGGACGGGCGTAGGAGGAGCCCTTGCAGTGGCAGGGAGGCCTGGGCGCGAAAATTTCCATTGAGATTTCCGTGCGAACCGCGTCTCTGAGCTTGCGGAGGATGATTTTTGCAATATAGGCCGCCACAACCAAGTTGCCACATCTGGGTACCGGAATTCATGCTATTGGAGATAGCTAAAATTAAAAAATTTAGATATCTATTAGAGGGTTAATTTTTACCTCTAATACCTAAATTACATTTTAAGCACTTAGTTTAGGTCACTATTGGATTGGAGATGCTCGAACGTGTGTCTGGAGCTCGCTCCTCAAAAGCTGTTCCCTTCATCATATGAACAGAATTATTCGTACTCAGGGTGGCAAAAATATCATGTATAGTCTACCACTGCAGATATAAGATGGTGGACAGTAGTAGTCACGTTATGCAAGTTCCAAACAAGCAGTTTGTCAATGCCTGTTTACGAAACAAAAGATCCCTGTGTAAGCACACTGGAACTCCACTTTATTTTACTCCTACGAAGAAAGCACGGCGGATAAGAGGGTATCCACGCTTGCGCCGGCCGCACTTTTGTACTCCAGTAACACTGCTGCAGCGCGTCTTCCTGCCATCAGAGGGGCCAAACCCGCCCCCAAAGATCCCGTCAGAGTTTGAAAGGGAAGAGCGCTTCCTCTGATTGCGCTGGGCAGGTCCTGAAATACCACTGGCTGGTTTCCTCGCGTCGTTATCGCTTTCTTTTCAGGTTCTTCATACCAGAGGAGTGCAACAGGAACAGGAGAGACTGTTACGACGTCAATAATTTTGAAGCCTAGAAGCATCGAGCCCGTTCAATACCTTGTTTAATAGCTGTGGCTGCTCGTTTAGTACAGTAAAACAGTGAAGATAAATAACAGCTCTAGCAGCAGCTGCAAACAAATCAGCTGCCGAACAGGCCCATCGTGTTGTGGCGCCAGGACCCTTCGCCTGTTCGTCGCTCGGGTGGCGAGGACACGCAACGGCGCCCACCCAAATGGCGAGATGCGAGAGGAGGAGAAGAACCGGCCGTGCTCTACCGGATTACGACGAGCCGGCCAGTTAACGCCATGCCACCTCGTCGTCGCCTCGTCGACATGGAAGCTGATAACGCCGCAAGCGCGGAGCCACGCACACGTGTGAGGTCGCGTGCGAGCGTGCACTGGTTGCCGTCCAAATGTTTGGTGCAAACTTCTCTCTTTTCTTCTCCCGTGCTGGATGGGCATCCACGTATTCGTTGATTATAAGTTGCATGGCAGAATAACACTCTCAGCTTCCTTAGTTGTATTTTTTATAGGGTCCAGCGTGTATTACTCTTTCCGTCCAATAATATAAACATTTAAAGAGTTTGAATTCATCCAACAATATAAACATTTGAGAAATATAAACACACTAAATAAGATAAACGAAGTGCAGTTGGGTGGATGAAAAACTTTTTACACAATAAAAGTAGGAATATAATAACCTTTTTATTTTATCCTTGTTTTGTATGGCACTCCAGACGAAGATTCCGGCAGGAAATGTCACGCCAATGGTTAACAGCCTGGGGGCTCACATGCGGGCCAATATATATAAAAAAAAACCAAATGGGGTCCCATGGGCTTTGTTCCGAGTCAGCAGGTAAGGCCCACTCCTCCGTGGCGCCCCTATCCACTCCCGTCACAATTTCTGCATCGCATTTTCGCAAGTATATCGTGCTTTTTATGAATGTTTGAGCTGTTTCGCACGACCGTGCTAAGCAACGCTTAGCACCGCTACGATGAAATCCGGTTAGTTACAAACAGGACCATACATTTTTGCACGCGAACTTGCTGATCAATGACGTACTCGTTTGGAACGTGCAGGGGGGGGTCCCGACAAGAAAATGACCGTCACTCTACATGGCTGCATCGGACGGACACCTGAGGCCAAAGGATCAGATCAAGAAGAAGCTACTCCAATCAGATCCAATCAAACGATCTGGTTGTCCGGTCATAACCGGTATTTCTCCGCCGCCAATTAAGGTGGCTACCGTTGCGTCACTTAAGTTCGGATCGCGACCTTCACGGGTGCCGTTTCGTGTGTGTCTGCCTTTTGCCCGTCACTCAAGTTCAGATCGCTTGTACATTTTGTTTTTTACAAGCTTCAGTTTGTTTGGTGGCGTTGAAACTCGCGGGCATGTGGGCTGCTTGTCTGTAGAAGTCCAGCATTTCAGCCGTAATCTAATGTCAGAGTGATGCAGAAGTTTGTTTTTGACCCGTCATCCGGAGATGATCCTATCCGGTGTATCGCGGAACGACCGATGGGGAAGAAGAGACGTTTCTGCCGAAATCATGTAGTCCAACATGGGTGGCTGCGGAAGTCACAAGCAAGAAGCCAGAATCCGATGATTCAACGGTCAGTCGCTGATAATAATCCTTAGTTTTCACAACATTGGTGGTTCCGTGGAAGTCTGCATAACGGCTGAATCAAGCGAAGTAAAGATATCGAAACCAGTTTATATTATACATATTCTACTTAATATAGTACTACCATGTCTGCAACTGCAACGACCATGTCCCATCGACCAAGTTCAGGAGCAAATGAGCAACATCCATCGTTTTTCTGATGAGATATCAGTGAGTCTATCAAACTTCAGATCATTGAGCAACACAGCTTGACTTTTAGCTACCACGCAGCAGCACGCTCATTAAGAACAGACGCACGATTAACACCAA
>BCLH01002693.1:31493-44481 GCA_001602315.1 Zoysia pacifica
CCGCACCGCCGCCGGCCCCCACGTTCACGCGCGGCTAACACTCCGTGCACGCCTAACGGGGCCAATCATGCCGGCTCAGCACGGCTGAGGCTTGCCATGCCGCTCTACGGGCCGACCTCTTAGCTCGATTGGCGACACGGCACAACCCACTTAACATTTAGTGCCGGGCCGGCTCGAAATTGTTAGTGTCGAGCCGTGCTGGGTGGCCCGTTTGGACACCTATAGTTTTCACCTGCAACTGTGAGTTAACAAAAACCAAGTAAAACAGATGGATGCTTCTCGAACTCGGATAAATTTCAAACTTTGGAGAATAATAGATCCCTTTACCAGAAACAACTTTTGTTTCCAACTCATCTCCAAATTTGAAACAGATTTGTTCCTAAAAGATTCAGAATATAGATCTATAACGAGATAGTGACTCAGCAGTAGTCATCTGTTTTGCCTCAAAAACCTAACTTTTAGAACTTGGATAAATTGAAGCTTTGGAAAATGATAGATCTCTTCATTAGGAACAAAGTTTGTTTTGGACTCATCTTCAAATTTTAAACTGATTTATTTATACAAAATTCAAAAAACAGATTTATAACGGAAACTGACTCAGCTCCCTATTTGAATTTTGAATTTGAATTTAAGTTTAAAATTAGAAATTTATAAATTTCTAAAAAAATAGATGTGAAATAATAAAAATACTTGAAATTATATCAATTAAAAAATGAGTAAGATTTTATCCACTGATTTCAGAGATTTAGATTATTTTTTATGATTTAGGTCAGCAAAGATTTGTAAGTGGGGCGGGTATTATTGCATCCATGAGTTGTATTGTTAGCTGTAAATTAAATATGCGAATTTTACGAAAACTCGTAAACCGCATCGTTTGACATAGAGAAAATATGCGGTCATTGCGAAAACCTAATAACTTATTCATTCAACACACAATTTACTACTCTATTATTACATATATACTTAAGCAAAAATATTAGTAACTTTAAAATCATGATTTTTTACTTTTTTTAGTGAGTTTAAAGTTGGACTCTAAATTTAAAACCTCGTGTTCACACTGTAAAATTTGAACAAATTTGACTAAAGTTTGTTGTAGGATATTTTAAATAATAGTAAGTAACTTTATGCCAATCTACACTCTTTAAAAAGTCTAAATTTTTTTTTCTACGTACACCCGGTAAAATGCCTCTAACAGAGATGGGTTAGATTACACGCACACAGAAAATACATATAAAATTATTATTTTTTTATAAATCTGACAGATAAAATCTCTCCACAAGTAACTCTTATAAATCTAACGAACGAGGTCTTTAAAATCTCACAGGATTTGAGGCCACAAAACTATTGTTAATTGACAAAATATAACTATTTAAAACAAATATATAAAATTTAAAAAGTTGTTGGAAAATCAAGATGTGGTAGATTGAGCGGCCGAGCCTACATGCACAAGAAGCCCAGCCGAGGCGTTGGTAGGCCAGGATGCATTAATGCTGAAGGCCGAGTCTGGGCAAGCTAAGCCGCCATCACATAATAGAAAAATAGTGAGAAACAAAAAAGGTACGAAAGAGGTAAAACAACAATTATAACAGATAATATTATAATCTTTATTTTTATCGTATACATGTATAACAGAGATAAATTAAATTATATGCATAGAAAAAATACACTCAGAGTTATTTTATTTACAAACCTGATGGATAAAATCTTTTCATAGGTACTTTTTACAAATTTAACGAGCGAGTTTTTTCATATCTCTCAGATTTTAAATTCATAAAGAATATTATTAATTAACAAAATACAACTGCCTGAAACAAATATATAAAATTTAAATAAAATTATTGGAAAATAAAATAAATTTATTTGGATCGTCCGACAATTCGCTTCTCATCACTACATCCATTTATGAAGAATAAAAATTTCAAATTTTAATATTAATATATTATTTTTAAATTTTTACTTAAACTGTAGCGTTAGCATGAATATCGAGACTAAGATAGTATAAATAGAACAAATATAATAAAGTGATGGATTTTTGTGGGTTGTTGCGAACATACCCAGTGAGCTTTACGGACGGACCACTTTTAAGCCCGCAAAAAATATACTGTTAATCCGCAATAGCTTTATGAAACAGTATGCAAATTAATGATAATACTTACCCAGGTGATTTGACTTTCAGAGCGTACACCGTCACCGGGCAGCGCCGGCTGTGGTGGTCTTTACCAAGAGGATCGATGCTGCACTTTGCACCAAAAGTCGACACTAGAGCAAGGTCAAAAACAACATGCCATTTGCATCGGGCGCTCGCCGAAGCGAGCCGCGTGATGGCATGCTGGGTGGTGGTGACCTTTGAGCACAGTTTGCTTTCTCCAGTCCTTGGGTGCATTTGCCGCTCTTGCGCTATTCCTACCCGTAGCACCGGAGTCTCGAATTGGATGGAAGCTGCCTGAATGTGGAAGCTCTGCACTCGGAGCAGCGCTGTGGTTTGCGCTCGAGTGGGCGAAGAAATTTCACCAGATCCAAGAAGGGACTGGTTTCGGCTGGTGGAGTGTCCCTGGCCAACCTGACCAGCCCATGTGCCATCAAGCGCTCTGCTGATTGCTCATTATCCGTCTTTTTCTTGCACAGTACTCTACTAGTATAGGAATACTCAAGGAAGCAAGTGGATGTGGCAGCAGAAGTAGTGTGTGTCATCCTTTCTCTGAAGCAGTGTCTCCAGCTCTTACTGTAGGGTGCATGTAGGTTAGTGCAGCTTATCCTTGCAGCCGGCCCAAACGGCGACCGAATCTACAGGACCCCCTCACATGGAAAATCCCGTGAGTCAAAAAAAAAAAAAATCCACAACCACAACATAAAAGAGGATGTGTCCCGATCAGAGCTCGTGATATTCTTAGTTAATTCAACTTAATTTGGTGAATCTCAGTATAACTTAAAATAAAAATGTTTCACCTAACACATATTCAGATCTAATGTTTTAAAATTATAGTGAACCGTCAAGAAAGCGTTACCATAAATTTTATACACTACTTTCTTCGTTTCAAAATATAATCATTTTTATATTTAAATCCTGTTTAAGATATTTGAAACTTAAAAATAAGTCAACTTATTTTAAACTGACTAAATATGCAGTGAGGAAATAAGTTGCTGGTAAAATAAGCTCTGTTCGGTTATCAGCTTTGTTTTTTCTTCTCTCAATCTTTGAGTTCCAGCGGGGCAACTCTAGCCCCGGTGGCCGCCCGAGCAACAACGGCGGCGAGGCGGGTGGGGGCGGGTCGAGCTCCGACGGCGGCGAGGCATCGCGGGGCGAGTCGAGCTCCCGCGGCGACCGCACCTCCCTCACGTCCGGTGGCGCGGCTCAGGCTCCACCAGCGGCGACACGGCTCGGGCTCCACCAGCGGCGACGTGGCGAGAGGTCCTGCAGCGGCGGCGCGGCGAGTTGACCGGCTCAGACTCCGTCGACGACGACGCGGCAAGAGATTCGGCAGCTGCGGCGCGAATCGAGCCTGGATAGCTCGAGCTCCACCGACGACGATGCGTGTGAGGCTGGGTTCGAGTGCGTCTGAAAAAAGCTGGGGGCGAGGGTAGTTGAATGGGAAGAAGCGCGGAGGAAATGAGCTCCAAATAAGTTCGTCGTGTGGAGAAAGAAGCCGCTGATTTTTATTGAAAAGCGGCAAGGCCGCGGCGCCAACCAGGCCTCCAATCAAACTTTGACCAGTAATAATATATAATTAATAATATTTTATTATATAAAAAATATAGTTTTAAATTTATCATTAAATAAATTTTTTTAAATATATATATATTTATATTAAAAATTTTGTAATTTTTTAAAATATTATTAAATAAAAGTTAAAAAAAGTAATTTTATTTAAACTTAAAAATATTTATATTTTGAAACAGAGATAAATAAACATTTGATAGGGCCACCAGAAATCATACTACATTAAACATTTAGTGATTTTTTAACGAAATTCACACGAGCACGTGTTCGTTAAGAGAAAGAAGAGTTATACTCCATTAAAGTATACAAGGACTGACATTACTCTGGATATGGAATAAGCAAGCCACTATACAACCAAACAAGGATATCAATGAAAGAATTTCCAATACTAAATCTTAGGAATAAATGCTTTTTAAAAACCAGTTGACATCAATCAAAAAAAAAACAGTTGGCACAGTAGGAAAACGCGCCTCCAGCGGAGTCTCCAGCTTTGACACCCGGTCCGGAACTGGGCGGAAGCCAGCCGCGCTCCGGTTGCCCAGAGAACACCGGACCAGTACAGGTGTTCCCAAGGCGCGACCGTTTGCATGCCAGAAATTAACCGGCAGCTCCACGTAAATAAACGCCTCGGCGCTGCACCCGTGGACCGTGGTTAACCCGATCGAGCGAGCGCACATGCCTCTCCCTTTCACGCCTCCACCAAATCCCCAGCAGCCTTCACATCCCAATCCGAGACTTTAAGCAACGCACCACACGGACACACCGAGCACAAGGAGGCAGGCAGTGCGGCGAAAAGCCTGCCCTCGACAATCCAGCAGGCGCGGAGCCGCCAGCCATGGCGGTGGGCTCGACCGCCACGAAGCTGCACCTCGCGTCGGCCTGGCGACGCCCGACGCTGCTCCACCTGACGGCCGTCGCCGTCCTCTGCTCCGCGTCCTACCTCCTCGGCATCTGGCACCACGGCGGCTTCTCCGCGGCCCCCGCCGCCGGCACCGCTGGCGCCGGCTTCTCCTCGGTCTCCATCGCCACCGCCGTCTCCTGCGCGTCCACGAACACCCCGGTGCCGTCCGCCTCCGCGCCGCTCGACTTCGCGGCGCACCACACCGCGGAGGGGGTGGAGGCGGAGGCCGCGCTGCGCCGGCGCGCGTTCGAGGCCTGCCCTGCCAAGTACTCCGAGTACACGCCCTGCGAGGACGTGGAGCGCTCGCTGCGGTTCCCGCGCGACCGCCTCGTCTACCGGGAGCGCCACTGCCCGTCCACGGACGCCGAGCGGCTGCGGTGCCTCGTCCCCGCGCCCAAGGGCTACCGCAACCCGTTCCCGTGGCCGGCCAGCCGCGACGTCGCCTGGTTCGCCAACGTGCCGCACAAGGAGCTCACCGTCGAGAAGGCGGTGCAGAACTGGATCCGCGTCGACGGCGACAAGTTCCGCTTCCCCGGGGGCGGCACCATGTTCCCGCACGGCGCCGGCGCCTACATCGACGACATCGGCAAGCTCATCCCGCTCCACGACGGATCCATTCGCACCGCGCTCGACACCGGGTGCGGGGTAAGTGAGCCTCATCGATCGTAGTCGTACATGAACGCGTCACATTTGCTTGAGACGATCACATGTTTTAGTCGGTGATTTGAGAATAGCAATCGGAGATCTCGGGAATGGCGTTTACTTCCTTTGCGAGTGTCGGAAGTTTCCAATCTCGTCCAGAGGATCTCGAGCCAGAGGGGGTGACCGGGTGAGTGAGCAAACGGGTTCAACCCGGGTGGAGTATACTGCTCCGACCCGATAAGCACTGAAATTTGACGCGTCGCTTTTGGTACTAAATTTGGTAACGAAGCCTGCCTGGAGTTAATTGACAACACATTTCCCCCAAGGAGACTGAATCGGGGCAAAAGCTTGGGGATATTATCTGCAATCTTTGCAGTAATAGTGATACTGCTCGCTTGATATCTACTGATTGCTTCTTTGAGTGGACGACAGAATTGAGTATCTGTTGTGTGCGACACATTGGCATCATTTGTGTGGGAGCTGATCTTTCAGTAGCTAATGAGGCTCGTCGTACTGCTCTATGCAGGTGGCAAGCTGGGGAGCGTACTTGCTATCACGCAACATCCTGGCCATGTCCTTCGCGCCCCGGGACTCCCACGAGGCTCAGGTGCAGTTTGCACTGGAGCGTGGTGTGCCAGCTATGATCGGGGTGCTAGCCTCAAATCGCCTGCCGTATCCGGCCCGTTCTTTTGATATGGCACATTGCTCCCGGTGTCTCATCCCGTGGCAGCTCTATGGTATGTTGCATCATCGTTGTCCCTGATTTTTTTTTCTTCAAGAAATTGTGTTGCCCCTGCTACAGCAAGGTTTCAGAAATTTTTAGCTGATTACTCGTCACTAAATGTTCTCAATTACGCGCAGATGGCCTGTACCTGGTTGAGATTGACCGCATTCTGCGGCCTGGGGGGTATTGGATCTTGTCTGGACCACCGATCAACTGGAAGAAACACTACAAGGGGTGGGCCAGAACCAAGGAGGACTTGAACGCAGAGCAGCAAGCCATTGAGGCAGTTGCCAGGAGCCTCTGCTGGAAGAAGCTCAAGACAGACGGCGACATTGCTATCTGGCAGAAGCCTACTAACCACATCCACTGCAAGGTCTCTCGCAAGGTTGTCAAGTCCCCGCCCTTCTGTTCCGACAAAAACCCAGATGCCGCCTGGTAATCACAGCACCGTGCTAACAAATTCCAACAGAATTACTGATTGTTTATGTCGAATCCCTAATCACATATACGTGTTGTGGTTGCAGGTACGACAAGATGGAGGCTTGTATAACTCCACTCCCGGAGGCTAGTGACATAAAGGAGGTTGCCGGTGGCGAGTTGAAGAAATGGCCAGAGAGGCTTACTGCAATTCCGCCTAGGATTGCCAGTGGCAGCATTGAGGGTGTCACGGAGGAAATGTTTGTCCAGGACACCAAGTTATGGAAGAAGAGAGTTGGACACTACAAGTCCGTGATCGCCCAGTTCGGGCAGAAGGGTCGGTACCGCAACTTGCTGGACATGAATGCGCGGTTTGGCGGCTTCGCTGCGGCATTGGTGAATGACCCGTTGTGGGTCATGAATATGGTCCCTACCGCGGGGAACTCAACAACACTTGGGGTAATATACGAGCGTGGCCTCATTGGAAGCTACCAAGACTGGTGGGTTCTTGTGCTGCAAACACGTCGCCTCTGCCGTATTGCGTCCTTTTCTGATCTCTGAATTCTGTTTTTGAATTCACTGCAGGTGTGAGGGCATGTCCACTTATCCCCGGACCTATGATCTCATTCACGCTGATTCAGTGTTCGCGCTGTACAAGGGCAGGTAAATACAAGTTCCAGTGGCTTCAAGCTCTGTAGAATTTCCATTTCCATGCATGCCAGTAGTTTCTGTGAGTTTTGTTCTTCGTGATGTTTATTCTAACTAAAAACTACCCCACTATTAGTAACTAGTTAAGATTTCGCAGGAACTTGCATTGTTAATGCAGAACTGTTAATAATCCTAACTGAACTTCACTCTGAAGATTAGTCTGACAGTTTTCTCCTATGTTTGCAAGATGTGAGATGGAAGACATCCTGCTAGAAATGGACAGAATCCTGAGGCCTGAGGGCACGGTCATCATTAGAGATGACGTGGACTTGTTAGTGAAGATAAAGAGCATCGCGGACGGGATGAGATGGAATAGCCAGATCGTGGACCACGAAGATGGTCCGCTCGTCCGTGAGAAGCTCCTCCTCGTTGTGAAGAGATACTGGACACTGGGGGACGAGAAGCAATAGCAATAACGAGGCATGAAGAGTTAGAATGGTCATTGACATGTTCGGCAAATCTCAGGGCACGCTCACAGTTTGCCCTGTGAATTTGGTGTTTTTTTTTCATTTTTTTGGGTGTATTCTTTTGGGGAAATAGTTCACATAATGTGGGCGTGCTCTCCATGTTAAGCTATAAAAGGGGGTGCGTATGAGGGGGGAACCCAGCAAATGTTTTGACATGGAAAGAAAACAAAAATGTGCCGCATGGGTAAATAGAAAGAAGTATATTCTTGGGTCAGTCTTTGTCCGGATGAACATTCTTTGATCTTTTGTGTTTGACATTAGTTACATTATGTGGCAGATTTTATTCCAAAGCAGCTGAATTAAAACAAAAACTTGGGCTACCCTATCCGGCACCTGCTCTGAACCTCGAACGGATCATGAAATCCCCGCCGGCCGTGCATAATTCATCCACACCGTCTCTCCCCAAGCATCAATGCAACTGTTTGCCAACAGGACGCTCTGCTTTGACCACGAATTGGTTTGCAGTAGGCGCTCCGCACCGTATGTATCATGCCATGCACTGCAAAATTCAGGTGAACGGTTAATCATCCTGCTTTCAGCGCTGCCCTGCATCTCCCTGCTCCCTGCTGTTTTCTGTCAACGTCGGCGTCGGTGCGGCTAGCAGAAGCGGACGACGAAGCAATTGTCACCATTTGACTTCCATCAGCGTCCGGTAATGACTCTTTCGCCAGAAATAGCAACAGATACGTCGTTCCCGCATGCGTTTTGTCCGCTTCGCCTCAGTGGCCACTAGCGCGCACCAAACGATCCATCCGTTGGGGAGAAACAATGCCACCAACTAGAGACCTTGTATCCTATTCCTACCAGTGTTTCATGCGGTGCGCCGCTTGATCGAACCATGGTAAAATCGGAAGCCTGAATTGCCCAGGCAAAGAATAATAGAGACTCTGCATATAACAGAGCGGGTGGGGGAACGGGCAGATTCTTCAGCAACCAGCGACGAGCTATGCCCCGTTGTCTGTCTACGGCATGCGGTGCAGATAAAGCAAGCGATGCAACTGCCAAGGAGCGGATTGGCCCCGGAATGAAGACGGGGAGGAACAAACACTGGGATTCGGTTGGGGCATGTACTCAATTTAAACTGATGATAAAGACCCTTGACACGGCAGTAGGCCCTCATACTACAATAGTGAGTAGTGAGTACAAGCCTCATGCAGCCCCATTGTTCTCAGAAACTGCAGACAAAAAAAAGACGGCCTGGGCTCGAGGTGCTAATCGCACCTAACGGCTTGACGATTGAGCTTGGAATAATGACCGCTCTCTAAGATTTGCATGTAATTGGCTGCTGGTTAAAGTCGTGTCCGAGCACTAGCAGTAACCAGGATCTAACTAGGAATCTAGGAGTGCCTTTGGTTAAGGGGTCTCTGTCAAAGACAACTGTCCAAAATGGTGGTCTCTACTCTACGTGTTGTGCTCCAGTGAACAGTAATCTGGAGAAACTCTGTACTGCCAGCTGAGAATCTCAAACCGATCCGTCGGTAAGCAAACGTACGAAAACAGGACCGCGGGAGAAAGTTCATCTGGTTGTCCGACCTGCCGGCGTTCCATGTGCGACGACGAGGGGATTCGCAGCTTTGCAACAACTACTGTACTACCGCCATGGGTGGGGGTGGCTATCCGCTGGGGCCGGGGCCGTCCGGGTCCAGCCAGCTACGGGGCAGTGGCTGTTTCAACGACCCTGCAATGCAAAGGCTGCCAGTCCATAGCATAGGACTCCGGGCGCCGGGCGCCGGGCGCCGGGCGCGTGCGGGGTAGCGGTATGATCGGATCATCGGAGGCAGGACAGGGAATCGTAACCTGACAATCGCACTGGCCGGCCGCGGTTCACGTGCAGGTGCAGTGCGGCTGTAAGAGGGCGGACGGAATTATCTGCTTGACCGGCAGCGGAAGGCGAGGTAAGTACACCGGCACGGCGGGGAAAGTGAAGCGCCGCCATTTTCGCCGCCGGTAATGCCAGTCGGTGCGGCCGCGCGCCAGCGACCAGCGTTGAAGTGGATGGCGGGCCGCGTGAGCTTTTGTGGAACCGGGTTGGATGAGCGAGTCTGTCGAACTGATGGGCCAAAACATGTTAGCCCATGAACTAATTCATTTGTCCGGCAATGCATCAACCCACTAGCCCATAGATAGACATAGGCCCTCAACCCAGGTGTACCTTGAATCGTAGAGATTAACCCCCATTTTACGCTCACCAGCAACAAATTAACTTCTCCCCAAAAAACAATAATAACTGATCCCTTCAGTCTGCGAGTCTGCGTCTCTGCCGAAGAAAAAAAAAATTTGTGAAGAGTGCTCACCGAACATTCGAATCCACCAACTGACCAACCGCTGAACCGCAACGGATTCAGCAACGACCAGTATTCACAGCCTTTACATTGCCTTCTCCACCAAACAGCGGTCAAAGGGCAGGCCACGCTCTTTACGCATCGACAGAACCTTTGCTATCAGAGGCAGCCCTGGTCTTAATTCCCAGTACGGTGCCCTTGCACCGGCTTTCAATCGCGCGAGACACGCCGTCACCCGCCACAAAGAAACAGCCGTGAGTTCTCACATATCGCTGCTCGCCCAGGCCGCGACCGCGAGCTCGTCGCGTCGGAGAGAAAGGAAAGATCGGAGATGTACGCCTACGTGAGGTTCTACGGCGCGATGGCCTGCGCCCCGGTCGCGCTGCTTGTGCTGCTGCTGTACGCGGTGCACAGGTGGAGGAACCCGCGCTGCAACGGCCGCCTCCCGCCGGGCTCCATGGGCCTCCCGCTCGTCGGCGAGACGCTGCAGTTCTTCTCCCCGGACGCCTCCTTCGACGTCCATCGTTTCGTCCGGCACAGGCTTGCGAGGTAGTAGGAGTACGAACTGAACGCACTGTGGTCCAGCTGAGCTATGTAGCAACACTAGCTTGCCGTTTTGGGCCGAGGCCTGTTTCTTTTGTAGGAGTACTCCACTACGAACGATTTTTGTACCATGTTATCAGGTCCGTTGATTATTTTTGGGTGCGAGCTAGGTACGGCCTGATCTTCAAGACCAGCCTGGTGGGGCACCCGGTCGTCGTCTCCGCGGACGAGGAGCTCAACTACCTGGTGTTCCAGCAGGAGGGGCAGCTGTTCCAGAGCTGGTACCCGGACTCGTTCGTGGAGATCCTGGGCAGGGACAACGTCGGCGAGCAGCAGGGCGCCATGTTCAAGTACCTCAAGAACATGGTGCTTCGCTACTTCGGCCCGGAGAGCCTCAGGGAGTCCATGCTCCGCGACGTGGAGCGCGCGGTGACCAGCTCGCTCTGCACCTGGTCGACCCTGCCGGAGGTCGAAATCAAAGAAGCCGTCTCCGCGGTACGCGATCTGTAGTTGCAAGCGAGCATCAAAGGCGCTAATTCTGTTCAGTGTTCACTGATAAGTTTCTGTCATCTGCACGTGTAGATGGTGTTTGATCTTTCAGCGAACAAGCTGATCGGCTTGGAGCCCTCGAGGTCGAAGATCCTGAGGAAGAGCTTCTTCGACTTCGTTCGAGGGCTCATCTCGTTCCCGCTGTATTTGCCAGGAACTGCTTACTACTCTTGCATGAAGGTATGCTACGCGCGCGCGGTACTCTGTTGGCTGTGGACTTCTGCTAAAAGCTCGCCACTCTCAGGGACGGCAGAGCGCAATGGAGGTCCTACAGCAAGTGCTGGAGGAAAGGAAGAGGTCGGCGCAGGTGCACGGAGCAGGCGGGGGCACGGAAAACGCACGACGCCACGGCGACTTCTTGGACCACGTCGTACAGGAGATCACGAAGGAGAAGCCGATCGTAACAGACAAGATGGCGCTGGACCTGATGTTCGTGCTCCTCTTTGCCAGCTTCCACACGACGTCGCTGGCGCTCACCCTTGCCGTCATGCTGCTCGCGGACCACCCTCACGTCCTGGAGGAGCTCACCGTGAGTAACATGTGTTTGATAGGCACTCATTGATGCTTTCTATGTGTTTGTTAATTATTCTGGCTTGTATGTAGATGGAGCACGAAAGGATCCTGAAAGACCGTGAGTCGGATGGAATCACATGGATGGAGTACAAGTCTATGACATTCACGTCACAGGTATCGTGGACTAGGAAAATCACCGGTCCATCTTCTGGTGCTTCAGAGTAATTCATAAAACTGCAGGTCATAATCACTAGCAAATGCACCATATTTTGCAGGTGATAAACGAGACTGTACGTTTGGCCAACATTGCACCTGGCATCTTCAGAAAAGCAATGAAAGACGTACAGTTCAAAGGTTCGGCCGTCTAATCTGTTACTGCACACGCTAGTACACATCAAAACTAAGCATCGTACTATTGACTGATCCTGGAGTTTATCTTTGGGACCAGATGCAACTATAACTGAATCTTTTCTGTTTCCTTGACACATAATGGTCCCAGGATACACGATTCCATCAGGATGGGGTGTGATGGTGTGCCCTCCAGCAGTGCATTTGAACCCCGATATTTACCCATGTCCTCTCACCTTTGATCCTTCAAGGTTCAAGGTTTGTACATTAGTCATATGTCTGTACATTTCTCGCATATATCTTGTGTAATGTGTTTATTAATCCGCATACAGGATAAATCGGAGATAAACCGTGGATCGAAACACTTCATGGCGTTTGGAGGCGGTCTCCGATCCTGTGTTGGAGCAGACTTCAGCAAGCTTCAAATGTCCATTTTCCTACACTTCCTAGTCACCGGATACAGGTACTATTCGCATGATATCTCTGGTTTGTCAGTGGTTCATAATGCAGTTTACGATTTTGCGTGCGTTTTGTCAGGCAGCCGTTTTATCTTCAAATATTCACTTCACTTACTCTTTCAGGTGGAAAACAGTTGGAGGAGGCAATATAGTCCGGACTCCGGGGCTTGAGTTTCCTGATGGCTACCACGTTCAAATAAGACAGCGCGATTAACCATGGCATATGTTACCTTCTTCTATTAGAGAATGTGTAAAATTCCAAAGGAGCAGATGTACCTTATACAGCAGGTAGTGCCTCATTTCAATTCACAGCAGTGGCATCTCTTACCGGCATTCTGTGAAAATTACGTGTATAATTTGTCTAATTTATTAGTGAGCATTATCAAAGTTGCTGTGGTGTAGTGGTTATCACGTCAGTCTTACACACTGAAGGTCTCCGGTTCGATCCCGGGCAGCAACAAATTTTTTTCTTGAACGTTATTTATTTTTTGGCCCATATAACAACATTCGGGCCCAGTCGATCATACGCGGCACGGCTTCGAGGGGAAAAAAAATCAACCGCGGCGCAAACACTGGGCCGACGCCAGCCCGGCGAAAGTTCCCCATCTCCAGGCATTACGCCGCATGATTCTACGGAGTACGTTGCAAATAGATCCATCTGGTTCTCAAAAAAAAAAAAAAAAAACTCACCGCGAAAATGGTTTGGGCCACACCAAAC
>BCLH01002694.1:3952-31462 GCA_001602315.1 Zoysia pacifica
TATGAGAGCTCGTGACCACAGCAAGCATCGTCATGAACTAATAGTCATACATGAAATCAATCAGGCTTCAAAATCGGAGCATTGCTCAGTAGCTGAACAATTGCTTTGAGTCACGCATCACCATATCCAACCACAACAAATCTCACCCAAAACTGAAATTAGCTTTCCCAATCAAGTTGCCTAAGCTAACTTTTACATCGTGTGTATACCCTCCACAGAACAGAGAAAATTGAACGGTATAGTGGCAGAAGAGAACGAAAAAGAATTCATGTATCAAGGTTCCTCTGTTGAAGTTCAACAGAATCTCACATGTGCTACTGAGCTCATGCACTAATGACACCAGACATCCATGGCACGACAACAGGAGCAGTGGGATGTGAATTTCTGTATGACTCGGAATACTTGTCTTTGAAATTCAGTTTCGGGTGGTCATCCTACAGGAAGAGCAAAAAACAGTCATTGTGTGAGATCACTTTGTCAAACACAAGAAATGATTATTTCATGTGCTTCCCTCGTTCTTTTTTTATTTTTTTATTTTTCAGAACATGTTTTTCTGCTCATGAATTTATATCCCCCACAACAATATAACAGTAACTTCTCAACTGTATCATTCTAGCTAATCAAAACTTACTCAACAATTACAAGAGAAGCAGAATGCATTACTAACTGACAAAAACAAAACTGCACTCACGACTGTATAAGCTTCCATGAGCTGAAAGCTTGAAAATTAGAACACTATAATTATAGTCTAAAACTAATATAACAATAACGGTGTTTTATTAAACTAGATGGTAAAGATTATATGTGGCCAGCATGCTTTTCTCTCTCTTTTTTTCTATTCAAATCCTTGATAGAGCTTCCAAAGCATGCACAAACATGTCGGTTCCATACAGAAAATCAGCAACTTAAACTTCATAAATGGTATGGATTTGCTAGATCCATAACATAAATAACAACTAAGATGCTAAATTAGGAAACACCAAATCAGATGCCACTAATTGTCATCTAAGCTAAGATCAAATATGTCTAATGGTTGAAAAATTACACACAAAATAAGAAGGTTTAGCTGTTTTTTTAAGTAAGGATTTACCTGTTTCAACCAGCACTCCTGATGCTTATGCTCATATTTATCTGGTGAGTAGCATCCAAATTCTGATGGACAGTAGACCCAGATATTACACTTAATTTCACCAGGCTTGGCATTCTTAGCTTGATCTAGACAGGCTTGACAACAGTCAGCAGCAGATTCTTTGTGGTGTGTCAAGCCCCATCTAACAGCAGCACCACCATAATCAGTATGTAGCTCAAGATTGCATTGTGGAGACAACGGTGGACCTGCTATTATCTCCTCTTCTGCAACAACAGCTCAGATTGAATTTCATAATTCATGACTAATAAAGATGATATATCAAATCATCTAAACAATTCAAAAGTTTGTTCCTCGCAACAGTAAAAAATGATTGTAATTCTTTGACACCTCAATAATTTACTAACCTTCTGGTTCATTCTCAGGTTTATCATCCTGTTCAATATTCATGACTTCCTGTGGTATGAAAAAACCAATGTCGTCCATTAGCATAGGCCAATTGAACTCCAACGCTCGTTTCAACATTCCTACAGAAAAGATTAATTAGAATTTATATTAAGAGAATAGACTAGTTCGACAGTAAGGTCCATACGTGCTTCGCCTCCAGAAAGGCCCAAATTTGACTGATTCTGAGTAGATGCACGCTTAATGTCTGTAAGCATCTCAACACGCCAAGATTCCACAGCCTCTGTCATACACAAAGTTAAAAGAAATATAAAGACATAATATGCAGAAAGAATTCACTTCGATTGATAATATTGAAAGCCACAGGAAACATGTTGGAACTAAAGATAATAAAACTGCAGGAACAGAAATGGCAAAGCACTATCTAATTGTCTCAGCAGATCAACTAATGATTACAGAGTTGCTCAGCATTCAGAAAAGTAATGTAAGCCACTCGAAAGAGAGCATTTGCCAAGAGGAAACAGTGCAACTAGAACTGACAGCAGTGAGGCATTTGGAAACTGAAAAGCAGTTTTTGTCAACTTTCCACTGAACCATCCATCAATTGTGTGCTTACAAAATTACCCAGTTGCACTTATGTATGTCAAATTATAAAAAGGAATCGGTACGAATAAATATAGACCAAGTTACAAGCTATCTGCACATATGGTGCTAGCCAGATTTCAAATTCAGGATAAACTTCAGTCCATCTCTTTGTACATAAAATGGCATGAGTTACTGATTTGAAACCAAACATGCAGACTACCTCGTTGCTCTGAGAGACTGCTGTTGTCCCCCAAGTCCAGCAGTCGCCCAACAATACCATATGATACCTTCTGCTTCAGCACCAGCGACAGCTCCTTGCGCCTCTTCTTCTCCCGTGCAAAAACCTTCTGCAGCTTCTTCACCTTCGGCATCCGAAATTTCAGTGGATTAAATCACAAGCATCAAAGAGGTTATCAACCAAAAATGCTATCAAAATTGCATGAGTTGTTCATGAATAGTACCGCCTCCACGAGCTCGACGGGCTCCGCCTCGCGGCGAATCCGGATCGACTCCTCCACCATCCTAATCTGCTCCTCCGTATACTGCACCACTTCGCCCACTAAATACAAGACCAAAAATAACATCGAATCATCGAACAAGATCAAAAAGAGTGGGGAGGGGGGAAGGCAAAGGTGTGGACATGGCAAGAGATTTCAACTCACGGTTGGGAGCGGTCGGTGCGAAGGATGTGTGGGACTGGGAGGTGAGGGAGCGGAGAACGAGCAGCGCGGCGACGAGGTTGCCGAGGCAGACGGCCACGGTGGCGCGCCTGTAGGAGCACCACCCCGCGGTTCCTCGGCCTCCGAAAGACACCGCCCGAGCTATGCCCCTCGCCATGGTGCCGAGGCCAACGCCATCCCTACCGCCGCCCACGCGGCATTGCGGCTCACCGCCTCTGAGTCACAAGCTCCCCGCCTCGATCTCGCACGCGCTCCACGACTAACGCCACTGAACAATGCACATGCTGCGGTCGACTGCCACAGGCCTCGAAGCTTCTGGAAGCCGACCGCTCCTCCGATTTTTTGCTGCTCTTGTTTCCGCGGAGGAAAGAAGAGGGGGGAATCGGGGACCTCGGGGTAGCGACGTGGGTGGTCGGAGTGCGACGCAAATCTGTTGTGGGACCTGTCCCCTTCACGTGAAGCCCTGCTAGTGCGTATCTTAGGTCCCACGTGTCGGTTTAGGTACACCTGCTCAGGAAGATTTTCTTGCGTTACCGTGAGAATGAGAAGATACGATGAAAGGCAAAGTAGGGCTTCCACTGGATTACTACGTGCGACCAGTATGGTTAATGAAAACATCAGAACCTGACAACTGTGATTAAAAAATGATTATTAGTGAGCACCAGTGCTCTCTAAAGCAAAACCCAAATGCAAATGGCTACATATTTGAATGCCCAGGCTTCAGTTGCTTGTCTCGAAGATGAAAGAATCTTAGAACGGACAACTAGACAAGTCACTCCTAGGCAGGGTTGATGAAGGATCTGTCGAAGGAGGACCTGATTCGTGGAGTGGAAGGCCTGATTCAAACGGTGACGGTGGTGGCCGTGAACACCCTCCAGCACCAAAGTCAGCGGGATGCCTCCAGACTGTTGTAGAACATCTCACATGAAGGCGCGTTTGGAACGCAGAAATTTTACAAAAATTTTATAAAAATTAATTTAAATTTATAAATAAAAAATAAAAAAAAATTATCCGTTCCAAACACAGGCTGGCTGATGAGGTTCCAAAACAGGCTGGCTGATGAGGTGGTGCAGATGGACGCGGATGAAGCGGAGCAGTGACTATGATTCAGCATCCCAATAGTACCGAGTGTGTTTCCTGGGAGGGCCCGAGTCTCTTGTTAGTCTTTTTGCTTTGTAAAAAGTCGAACTTAGTTCCGGTTTCGGGTAGATGCGATATGCGTGACGAGATGTTTTATGAACTCGCTTCCAGACTGAACTTCTGTTGTGTTCCGTTATTTTGTTAATGGAACGGGATATCATCCCTTTTCGAAAAAAAAAACCCCTCCATATCTCCTCTTGCGATTTGCGAACGCAAAAAGCAGATCATGATTACCGAAGGAGCTGACCAACGCTCGAAATGTAAGGTTTAAGCAAGAACCCATACTTGGCCAACAAATGCGGGCAAGGTATCCCTTTCAGCTAGCCCAGCAACCAACCAACTCAATCAAAACTTCCAGACCCTACTCCCCATTCAGGGGACGCCTGACCATATTGTAACCAAACACCAACACTCATGTTTAACCTCAAAATTGTATAGAATTTTTTTATACATCATCGTATTAGTATAAAAGAATGAGGGCGCTCGCCGGCGACCATTACTTGTTCTTTCGATCTGGTGCTTTGGTTAGCACTGTGTCAATATTTCGGGGCCATCTTCGGTGATCAGTATCGTGTGCTCAAACTGTGCTGACAAGCTGCCGTCTTCTGTCACAGCTGTCCAGTCATCCGACCAAATGACAGGGTTTATGCTCCCCATTGTTAGCATGGGCTCTAATGACAGGAAAAGCCAATACAGTCAGCTTCATATGCTTTAACTTTGAAGTATATGTTGTGTAAATATCAGTTAAATTTGCCTTCTATGTTTTCTAGCCAGCAACAGAATCAAACAGGGATGCCAAAAATGTGCTTTTAAGATTCTACAGTCAAAAGCAAGCGGCTGTATAATGCATAAGGTATGTAATTTTTGTGCAGGAAAGACTACAATGGCCGGATGCAGTACTAAATGTAATTATCTACTAGTACATGCCTGGATGAAATGCAGTTACAATATTGCTGAATAAAAAAGAAACCTCATTTTATCTCAAGATAGGAATAGGATGTGAGATAATCGCAAGTGATGAACAAGGGCATGATGTGGAAAGATACCGAAAACATGTACCTATAGTGAATGTTTGATTCAGCATCATTCGGCCCCATTCATTGTTTCCTGCAGGTTTCAGAGTCGTTAGTTCATGGAACACATAGAGAAACTGCAAACTCAAAGCATCAGCCGCTGAAGGACCATAGTGCATCCCTGTGCTGATATCGAGTAGAATGCAAGATCAAAGCATCCACTGTTTATAATCTAGACTGCTATGGCGTGCTTGTGACTGGAGTGCAGAAGGCTTGAAATATCGAGAGAGAATGCAGTATAAATGTTGTGAACGAAGAACTCACGGAAATGAAGCACAACAGGCTCAGCATGAAATACTTTTCCTACACCATGACCGACAAAATGCCGCACTACACCATACTTAAATTTGTCTGCATGATCCCTTCAAAGAATAAGTGCCATAAGTAATATAGCTTTTCGAGTATACCCTATTGATGAATCAAAACTATCTAATTAGTCATCGCCTCCAACAAAACACATGGATAAACAGGATATGGTGTGTTTTTAATATTAGATACTAAAAATACTCCATACATCTGTTAGTGAACAAGTTATCAGAAACAAATAAACACCATAATGATCAATATTACCAAAACAATAAAAAAAACAGTTTGGGTGGTAAAGGCAACATAACCAAAAGGTGATGAATATTAGATTTACTGGCAGATAATGAAAAAAAAACTATTTGGAATGTGAAAAATCAAATACTTCAATAATAAGCACTTCAAAAAAAGATGATGAAGAATAATATATGCGGTTATGTACAATTTCTCATTTACATACTGTATGGTTTTGCCAATGCACTTAATCTCCACTCCAGGCGCACAGATTGATATAGCCTTGTCAAGGCATTCTTTGGTTACCTGATTGGAAAAAAGGTTACATAAACTCAGAACAAATTACACATGGCAGAGAAACATCCGTTTCATATATTGGATATCTCCAATCAAAAGAAGTACATTCAAAAAGTATGGGAAGGGTCCCCTTTACTTGATTTTTTAAAACTAAGTGCCAGTTGAGATCACCTGAACTAATTTCTTAGCTTCATCATCAACATCACCACAGAAAAATGTAGCAGATGTATCACCATGGTAGCCCTGGAATGGAACAAAAACATAGTATGTATAACACAATCGGAACAATTCAGAAATAGACTGCCACAACCGCCTCAGTATTAAAAATTTCAACCCAACAGCAATTCATAGCTACAAAGATCAATGACGCTCCACTCATACATCAATCAAAAGTGAACACTGACAAAAAAAACAATGAATCACGGATTACTAAATTCTGTGTGCTTGCATGAAGATATCCTCCCGAAAAAAGTATAAATATAATTCCCCAGAAAAGTAAAGCAGTGATGGCGATTAAGTAAGTGCATTGATTTATATCCTTTTTCTTTATAAAGGATACACACAAATTTCAAATATATTAAAGAACAAACATTTCAGATGATGCATAGATAATGATTTACTTACATTGAGGAAGACTGTAACATCGATATTGATGATATCTCCATCCTGCCACAACACATCACTTTTAACATTATCACAGTGTGTTCAAGTAATACCATTCATTGTGATTTACCTCAAGTGGACGAGAATCAGGAATCCCATGACAAATACATTCATTCACTGAGGTGCAGACACTCTTTGGATATCCACAATAACCAAGGGGTGAAGGATATGCTCCATTATCAATTATCATCTGGTGCACAGCTTTATCAATCTCATCAGTTGTTGTGCCTGGCTGTCAATAAGATAAAATCATTCTCTGGCACTTAAGCCCTGAAGTAACAGCTAAGTTGAAGAATAAAAAACAGTTAAATAAACATGGAAAGCGAGAGCTACGTCCACCAGGCTGCCCATGTTTACAATAAAGCTTTGTAGCAATATTGTAACATTACCTTTACTAGAGTCCCTGCAAACTTCAAGACCTGTGCAGCAAGCTTACCAGAAGCCCTCATGCACTCAATCCCTTTCTCATCATGTATTTCAGGTCCGTTGTTTACTCTAGGTCTTTGGCGAGAATTGACATATGGAGGCCGTTGTATATGGCTGGGAACACTTAAACGTGGAGACACTTTTCCAGGATGTAGGCGTCTAGGGTTATTTTCCGGTGTATCATCCTGACTTCTGCAAAGGTTCAGTAAAAATTATGGAGAAAATATCGATATAACATGTGAGCTTCATACATGAATCATGAATGATACATACAGTGGTACGTAAAAGCATAAAATAATATATAAGACATAATTTTAGCAGAATATTGATAGCGATATGTAAACGTAGGAAATAAGATACACGGGATAAACATAGAAAAAAATATGCAGCATATTGATAGAGATGGTTCACATTCCATAAGGTTAGTAATTCTCGTTTATGTATTAATGTATATCACTCCTTAGATGAGAGCGAAAGCATCAGAAATGTTTACAGACACAGTCAGTCAACCATATTTGATCACCAAAAGATTAAATCCGTTAAAAGGGGCCTCTTAGTTCTAACTAAGATGACTACAACAGTTGATCATTCAGTTCCAAATTAACTCTAAGCAAGAAATCGTGGTGCAATGGGAGTGAAAAGTAAAGGTAGCAGCAAAGTCTTGATTCCATGTTCCCAGGAGACAATTCAGAGCAGTCAGATGATGTAGGAGTACTAATCAAAACGAGGGAGGTGGGCAGGAAATACAACATGGGCAATCCGGCGATGGGAATCTCACCTCCTGTTGAAGAGTATATCCACCAGGTTGCATAGAGTTCTTGTCGCCTGATACGCCGGCCGCCTTTTACCTGAAAGAGAGAGATATCAAAGGGAACACTAAGGGCCGACGCGCACGCACATGAGCTGGGTGACCGGGATGGTGCATCCGGGGCGGTACCTCGGGAAGCGGAGTGGAGGAAGAGCGGCTTCGCTGAGAGCGTGAGACGGTCGCCGAGGAAAGTGGAGAGGAAGCGCGGCGACGCCTGACTCGCCATGGCAGCGGCACTTGCGGCGTGCGGGGCAGAGGGTTGCAAGACAGCGAGAGCGCAAACGAGAGACCTGTTGCCAGGGGCGCGGTCCAAAGGAGCGCACAGCCACTGACACTGGGCCCACGGGCTGTGGGATTGGATAGCAAGTTCGTGGGCTGGAATGGAGGCAATTTCACTGAGCAAGTCACTTTCGTTGATGAACTTTTTTAATAATGACATAATTATTTATAAATTAATGTGTCGATTTCTTTTTTTCAAAAAAATAGCAGCCTAGAAAGGTCAACAGATACATATTATCCAGTGTATATGTGAGATTGCCACGTGTGCATCAGGTGTTCAACCAGCAGATGACTGGGCTATGATTTTTTAAAAAAGAAATAATCGGTATATTAGTTGTAAAATTTTAATAAAAAATTATGTTATTAGTAACAAAATTCTGCTGAACTATCCATGGCAGGATAAGTGGTTTCTGGGCTGAGTGAGAACGAGACATCCGTCGGCGGAGTGGCGGCTCTGGGAAAGGATTGACGGAGGAGGCGGCCCGTGCGACAGTTTGGGGAAGGCCGCGCGAGAATAGTCTTGGGTTTCGGCTTTTGGGATTTGTCATGGCCTGAATCATAGATGGGCCAGATGGAATGCAATCTTAACATCCAAAAAAGGCCAGTGGGCCACTAGTTTTTAGGTCCAGTTCTGTGATGAACGCTATGCTATATTAGCTTTTTTCGGAGTGCAGGCGTGCAGCTGTACAGATCACTGTTACACGCATGGGAATGCACTAGGTACCAAAAGAACGAAGCCGATGATTCGTTATAACATCTTTTTACGCTAATCGTGAAAAGAAGGCACGTCTTTTATCCGTTATCTTTATTTTAAAATAACAATGATTATCTTTATCCTGGACACATGTAGCTTTCCCAATCACCAGAGCAAAGGCCAAAAAGGGAGGAATATTTCGTTGCTCGTCCACCCTTATCATGCACGAAATCATGATATGGCGCTTTTGCGCGAGCGGGATGCATCACCTCTCCCCCACACCGCTAATCAAACCATTAAAAAGCACTTTCCTCTCACCCTTTTTCTCCGGCTCGCCGTCTCAGTCCCGCTCGTCATCACGAGCTGCGGCGGGCTGCCGATCCCACCGTCCATGTTGCGCCTCCGGTTGGCCTACGGCATGCAGGGAAATTTAGCCGGGACGAATCAGAGAGAGGCCGCCCTGCGTGCGATCGATGCTTGGCGGCCGTCAAAGGTGATGTGCAGGCATGATGACACACGGGTCCGTTCGACGTGCTCGTGAGACCATTTACGCTTGGAGCTAAGCCATGCCCTGTGCGCATGAAGACCATGAATGCCGAAGGGTAAGCAATCTTCGCCGCTTTACTTGCTCGCCGTCCGGTCAGTGTGGCTCCCGCGCTCACGCACGCACGCTCGCATGGATGTCGCCGTAAACCAGTCACGAGGGAGGGCCGACGGGCCCGTGGCTCACAAGTCTGTGAGGAACGGGCGGAACCGGATCACGCCTCGCATCCCGTCGGCTCCGTTCCGTCCCACGCGGAAATTCATTGCGGTGACGTCCTACGACCACCGACGAGCCTGCTGGTCCGAGTAACTACCATCGGCTAACCAAATTACCGGTTTGCGTCAGAATTGCGTGCTTTCCCGAGGGGAGGGAAGCGGTGGCGACAGTAACACCACGCACGCGTGCGTGCCCATGTCTGTCGCGGCTCTTACTGCACCGCCGCGGCACGGTAACAGTTCCTCGCTGTGTGCACCGACGGATTAACAGTTCCTCGCTGTGTGCACCGACGGATTGATCTGGTGAAAGAGGACGGAATCGAGGTCAGGAAAGAGCAAAAAGATGAAGCATAGCAGCGAGGTCTGAGCCACCGGGAATCGACGGATCGGCAGCGCGCAGCGGAAAGCAACGCGACAACAGACCGGCGCCCGGCGAGTACTCCTCGGAAAGGATGCCGTTGATTTCCACGGCCGCGGCATGCACGCGCCGATGGGAGCACCCGCGCATCTTCCTCGACGCAAATTATTCGGTCCGCGACGCATCGTGCCTTCCAGTAGGCAGGGTGCCCTCTCCTCGTCTGGTCCATTCCGCTGCCGACACCGCTGGAGGCGAGAGCGACCGCATATCTTTCCATTTTCTCTGAAACGGGGCGAATAATTCTCGGCCATCCGGAGCAGTTGAGCCATCCGTTCCGGGATAAGATGCGCTGATTATTCTGAGGCCATGAATTGAAGACGAACCTTATACTCCGCTGTAGCTACGTGGTCAGCAGTACCACCAACTTGCTACTAACCACATTGACTTGCATCAGTCCAAGAAGATTTGCATCGAAGCGAACATCGACAGCGCAGCAGATGATCCCTCCTGATTCCTGGTAACAGTAGCAGTAACCGCTGCTGGTCGAGCATTGGATTCCCTCAGAAAATAGCCCGTGCCTGTTTCGCAAGCCTAGTACTCCGGAGGATGCATGGGCGAAGGATTGGGAAAGGAACAAAAGCCTGGAGTAAATAACGAATAGTGCCCATCCATGCCCTCCGCATGCATTCCCGGTCCATGCCGGCACGGCACGCCGATCCGATGTGCGGGTTTACTGTTCCGCCACTGTCATTGTCCTTCCCCGAAAGCAAGGTCCGTCGAGCGGTAACAGTAACAGAGCAGAGGGGACCGGCTAATAAGCAGTGCCCCCAGCGGCGGCGAGGTGAAAAGCGCCAAAACAGAAGGTTCTTCCTGCCAAGCGCCCAGGCAAGTTCCAATGAGATGCCTGCTCTGTAACTTGTGCTCGGCTCTGTTCGCGCTGTGCTGTGGCAGTGGTTCGTTGTTCTGCAATGCTGTCAGGTGCAGGAGTTACCACCAGATACAGGACAATGTGCGTACTTTTACAGCTGCTGTTCAACTTGCGGATCTTTTTGCTTAAACCCCACTAATTGGCAGTAGATTTCGCTACAGAGCAGTACAGGTATAGTCAATGTTATTACGAGTAGTACAAGCACAGAGCTTCGATTGGTCAGATCAAATCTCCATGTGATCAGATCTCATTATTTTCTCCGTGTCACATGGCGCCGAGATGCAAAGTAATTAGCCTGCGGATGAAGTTGTGAAAGGTGAAAACCAACGACGGCCATCCGAACGCCTCCCTTTTTCTGGAACGGAGGCCAATCTGAATCTGTCGGCTACTGTTATTGTATCCTACCGCGTGTCCGTTTGTACTAACGTGGTGCGGGTGTTTGGTCCTTCCAGGAAACGACGAACTGCCATCTTGTAAAGAACGAGACATTGAGAGAACCCGATGCGCAGTACACTAGGGGCGGAGTACTACGTAACATTCCTCTTCTCCTCCACCTTGGGGGATCGGAGGTACTCCGGCATAGCAGCAGCATGTCCAGGGCAGGTTCACTGTCCATTGATCTATCGACTCCGCTTGCGTCAGCCGTTAACAACAACACATGCGTGCGTGTTTTTAGCGGTCAACCAGTCAGTGATTTTTGTTCGTCGTCCGAGAGAACGACTACTAGCTACAGTTTGTAAAAGATGTTGGGCGCAGAGACTACATAGTACATGCGCGATACTGTAGTAGTATAAAAAACGACGCTGGAATGTGTGACGGCTACGCATCAGGACGCCAAAATTTCCCGGCCAAGAACCGTACGTTTCGTTGCGTGGACACATCACAGGTTTGCGACAAACAGATCCATACATTTCGCGTCTTGCAGTACGGATAGCACCCACCAGCGTCCGCGTGCTCCTCTCTGCCATGGCCTAGACCGGCCGTACTGTGAGTCTGTAGCAGGGGCGGAGCTACTATTTGAAGCGTCGGGTCCCGTGACCACTTGGCTTCCGGCTAAATCAGTGGAAAATTATTGTTTAACAGGCTTATCATTGTTTAACAGTGCTTAACAAAGTAATTGACTTTTTTTTGAGAAGTTCGAGGGGAGAGGGAGAGCAATCACACATTTTTATTCTTTATCAAAGCACAAATATAACAAGAGTCACCAATTAAACTAGGTGACCCTTGCAGTCGCAGGCTCCGCCCCTGGTCTGTAGGAGGGGTCAAGGTGTTAACAACAGCCATCGCCCGTCAGGCTAGTGGGTGGAGAAGAAAGCCATGCTGGCGGCTGGGCGTTGCATTTGCACACGTGCACGTAAGTTTGCAGCGAGTTCACCAGATCAGGAGATGTTGCCTGCCATGGCAAAATTAAGACGTCCCTGCGCGCACAGCAGCAGCTCGCGTCGGCTTCTCCAGTTCCCCCAGATTTCCATGGTTCCACCCGCGCTCAGGGCCTCCCGCGCTAACCACGGATCAGAGCACCCGATGCATCGATCGATCGGCGAGAGGCGGCCACCTCCGCGCCCGTCCAAACGGCTCGGGCGCCAGGAGTGCGGCCTCGATCGGCCTAGCCGGGAAGAGGACCATGGCCGCGTACGACGACATGTATGGCCGCGCCCACCCCTGTGCGTGGCGTGGATCTGTACTGGTGCGCCGCGGACAAAACGGGTCCTACTATTATGCCTCATTGCCGATTTGCCATTCACGGTCTGCTACTATAGTAGTACGTGGCCGTGCTTACCCTCCATATCCGTTGTCGTCGGCATGCGTTGAGGTCTTAATCAACGACCCAGCAGAATTACTGGTGCTCGTGGCACCTTATTACCATGCTCTGCTCGTAGCGCAGCAGCTATCTGGCCTGTCGATGCTACCGCTCCAGCTTCTCGCGAGCACGCGTGCCACGTACAGCACATTACCGGCCGTAGGTCAGACAGTTGCAGGCTTATGCAGGAGCGGCCGCAGAGATCTTTCGCCCGACAGGGTCTCACCGGTTGCAGGCGAATAGAACCTGACCCGGACCCTGCCCCGGGCTGGACCGGTCCAGTCCTGCTGTGCTGCGCTAAACTAAACTGCAGGCTTTTGCCAGAAGCACCTTTCGATAGTTACTGCTCCATTGTGGCAGACCGCAGAGAGACAGGGACCAAGAGCACCTAGCTAATGTTTCTTTCGTTCTTCAGGTAAGGCTGCAGGGTCCGCTAACGTTTTCCCCTTTTTCGTATTTTTCCATTCGAAAAATAAGTAAATTTCCGTAGTGCAGGTCACGCAAGGTCTCTCTCCGTAACAAACCAGTACAGCTTCGGGTAAGAAAAAGATGCTTCCGTTACGTTTTTGCCGGTGCTCCTTGCTATCAGGCCTGCTTGCCGTTAGGATTTCAATTTTCAGTCTCCAACGGTAGCCTTAACCGTCGGATCCCTCCCGCCGTACGCATGTCAGCTGCAGAGTCCGCGTGCCTGGCACCGAAGCTTCTCCCGTGACGGTTCCGTTTGGGGGCGAACGCAGTTACTACTGGCTGCACCCCGTTGCCGTCGCGGCTTCGCGAGGGTCCGTGGAACGTACCGGCCGCGGCAGGGTGGTGCCGGCCCCGTCCCCGTCCGCCTTCCAACGGCCAGATCAGGCTAACGACGCCGTCAAGAGGAGGGGATCCTGGCCGTCGGATCCGGGTCTGATCCCCGCAGCCGCGGCATCTTATATTTGTGCGTGCACGCCATCGGCGGATGGGGTTAGATAGAATCCAAAGCGGGCAAGCGCCTCGGCGTCAGAGAAGAAAATAAGGGAAGCGGCCAAGAGAAGCGAGGCGGCCACCGCGGCGGGCGGCGTGCGCAGATGGGGAAGTACATGCGGAAGTGCAGGGGGTCTGCGGGCGACGAGGTCGCCGCCGTTGAGGTCACGCAGGTCGTCGGCGTCCGGACCAGGTCGCGAGCCGCGTCGGCTGCCGGCGCTGCTTCGGGCCGTGTCGCCAAGGTTGTCCCGAAGAGGAGGAAGGCGCTGCCGCTGGTGGTGGCGGAACCTGCTGCCTTGCGCTCTGGCGGCGACGGTGGAAGCTGCTACCTTCAACTACGAAGCCGCATGCTGTTCAAGGCCCCGCCTTCCTCGCCTCTGAAGGCTCCTGCTGTGACAGCGCAGGCAAGTGGTGCCGGCGAGAGTGCACCCCTCCTGTCTCGTTGCTCAAGCACGGCGTCGTCGGTAGACGCTTCGGCTCAGGAAAGGAGCACAGCGTGCCGTTCCGACGCTGCGGAGGTGAGAGATCGGAAACCCTAGAAAATTCGAATTCAAAATGAAATGGTCCGAGATCTTGAGCGCCTCCCGTTGCTGAATCCCGTGTTTCTCTTTCCTTTTGGGCGCTCTACAGGCAGGCGGGGATCACGTCCCGGAGGGCTCGGGTAGCAACTCGGGATGCGGCCAGGACCGCGAGAGGTTGGACAATTCTCCCTTGTTCCTCGCGAATCTTGCTGAATTATGCTTCCCGGCGTGCTCCTGACGTCATTCCGCTCGCGGTTTTCTCGAAATTCAGGAGAGAGACGACGCCGTCGAGCCAAGCGCGCCGCAAGCTGAGCGATCTGGAGTCGGATCTGGCGGGGAAGAAGAGCGGCCGGTCTCTGCCGGCGGCAGCGTCGCCTGTCCAGCCCGTGCGGCCACCGGCGGCCGAGATCGAGGACTTCTTCGCGGCGGCCGAGGCGGCCGAGGCCCAGCGCTTCGCTTCCAAGTAAGTATCCTCGTCCCACTTCCAAGCCGGCAGCAAAAATTACCGCGTCTTGGTACCATGCAGCGTCAATTTTACCCAGTCTCACCACAGTAATTGCACCGCACGCACACATCTCTTCTCCATTTTCGTGGCGCGTGCCGTGAATTGCCGCCGCCGGCATGCCGATCTGACGCTCTCTCCCCGTGGTTAGGTATAATTTCGACGTCGTCCGCGGCGTGCCCCTCGACGCCGGCCGGTTCGAGTGGACCCCGATGGTGAGCATCTGAAGCCAGCGAGCGTGCAACAGGAAGCAGGAAAGAAGGAAGAGAAAAGATGCCCCTCCAAAAAAGAATAACTGGAAAGGAGAAACCAAAGAAGCATAGCCTAACTACCATTCAACTGTTTTACGTTCTTGCCTGCAGCCTGCCTGCCTGCCTGCCTGCCTTTACCCTAGCTTAATTTGTAGAACTGCAGTAGTACTCCAGTATTTACTACTGATTCAGAGGTTATCTTAACCCGCATAGATAATCCGCTTACTGTAATTGCTTTCCCTGTATCTGGATGCAGTTTAATTTACTGTACAGCAGCTAGCTGCCTTCTTGCAAATTAACCATCGCCGTTTTCCCATCTTCCCACAGTACTGGTTGTGGTTGGTCCCTTGATTCTTTTGCATCCATCCATCAAGTACTGCATTTCAAATCTACTTTGCCGTAATTGGAAGCGAAATTTCACATCCGAGTACACATCCAGCACGTACCTGCAGCAGTCAAGCTGGAAATAATTCGTCGCCAAAAAAAATTACAATTTTAACTTTACCCCGTTGCATGTATCTGGCTCGAGGGACCAGAAGGACCCCCATGGCACGAACGGCCTTGGTGAGAATAATTTTATCTCGGCACCTGCATCTGACAGGACGTAGTGCTACGTAAGCAGCATATTCCATCTACCAGGCACTGTAACAGGGTACAGGCAAACTGCAGTGGAGGCTTCTATGGCGTGCCGTGGAAAGAAGGTTACAGCGGGGACCCTCTGGCCGAGGCAGATCGCCCACCAGTGGAAGTCACCTCTGCCCTGCAAGGCTGCAACAGCCCCCCAGTTAAAAAGGCGTGGTTATGCTGTAGACTGCGATTAAAGTAAGCCGTGAACTATGATTAGTGTGGCTAATGCTATAGTTAAACGACATGCAGTGGCACATGCATGTTACTGGGAGATGGATGGCTTTGGATCATGGGAGCACATGGGCAGGGTGGGGAGAGGAATGTTACTGCCCTCGGGATCTGGGCCGCTCAGTAGGTTGGTGAAAACTAGGAAGGCCTGCAGGGAAGCAGCTAGCAGGAGGCAGGCGGAAGAGGCACTGCGAGTCGGCGCCCGTTGCTGCTTGCTGGCTTTGCACTGAAAGGGAGAGGAGCTTTTTAATGCTTGGTCCACTGTTTAGTGCGACATTAGTAGTACTGCTGCCTTTGGGTTCTCCGATTTGGGCCGTTTGATTGCTAGTCTATCCCGATTTGGATAAAATTCAGGCCGCTTACTTGTGTGCAGCTGCCTGTGTCATTATCCAGGTCAGAGTAATTGCTAGTCTAGCATGTGCATTTTTTTTTCACTAAGCTCAGTTTCTTGTGATAGTAGGAGCAAAACCATAGAGAACAATAGGTTATGTCCACTGCTGCTTGCTGGTTTAGAACACAAGATGAAGAGTTCGACAGAAGAGGTAAGCAGTAGTGCGGTTGATTATGAGGGTGCATGGGAGAGATGGGCGCCATGAGCACGTCACGTTCCGGTGTATTGATAGCTGGCGCATAAACAAGTGGTAGGTTTACGGCACGTCGAGATCCGTTGGGGGTGGGGAGATCGTGGGAAATCGGGTGGCATGTGCATCACTCTCCACAGCGTCAGTGTGCGGTGATCGAAACGAGCCGACCTTCTGCTTAGGAAAACCGAGTGTAGTAAAAAATTGCCGGGTAAGTACGCTTGTATTGGAATCTGCAGGAGAAGGTGAGGATCCCTAGGCTGGTGACATTCCGAACCATCAAGTGGTGGTGGCACTGAAACTCTGGTTTTTTACCCCGCTTTTGGGGTCCGGGAGGCCCGGAGTCCATTCCTGTCAGTGGTGGCCATGGCACCCACTGTTGCCCGCTGATCTTGTTGTCATATTTTGCCAAGACCCATAGCCGAGCAAACCCCCCTGATTCTCACATTTCCTCAGATGCTGCTCAGCCCAGACTCCAGTGAGCCCGCTGCCGGTGCCTGCAAAACAGCGGACCCTGCGTAAATTCAGAAAGGAGACCCTGCTCTGCTCTGCTGCGAGTGCCCGTTGATTGGAGATGAACCAGGGAATAGCAGAGTTTACGGACGGCAGGCGGATCGATCGAAACTTTCGCCACCAACTCGACGGATCGGCATATTTCTGGCACTAGGAGCGAGCGAGTACGGGCTCTCATTCAGTGCCATGTCTCCAAACAGTGCAGCTAGCGTAACAAACCACCGATCGGTATGGTTCTACTGCTAGTGGCCATGCATCCGTTCAGGTAAGCGACAACGAGATCGGCCAATCAATGCGCCAAAAGCGTGGATGAGGAGTACAGCGAAGGACGCTTTTTGCGCTGGTTGTTTAGCGCCGCATCGAATCGGAGGGAGTAGTACTTGCTGTGTTCGTACATGTCGCGGGAGTGCTTGCTACCCGCTCGGTTCAAAAATATAAGTTATTTTAACATTTAAAATTTATTTTTTAATATATGTTATTTTCATTTTTCAATATATTTTTTCAATACACTTTTTTTAATAAATCTTTGTCTCTATCATTTTTTTTTTGTTTTTAGAACCACCTGAAAGGAGAGTTGCTACTGCTGGTTTGTGCGTCCATGGCAGGAGTAGGTAAGTTGCGTGGTACGCTTCCTAGTAGGTGGATTTACAATTACGGGTGGATTTGCAGTTATTTGTGGCAAACCGTATCGGCATACGGGAAGGCTTTGGATCCGATACGGGCATTTACAGCAGGCATGTTCTAGGTTGGTAGTTGCTGGCCTGTGTTAAACCTGGGAAATTCGAGATTTGCACACGAAATTCTGAAAACGAATAACGGCTCCGGCCGAGCCTTGGTACATGGAAGAAGCAGGCCTGCTTGAACAGCATATCATCAAGTCCAGCTTCCAATAACCAAGCCTGAGCAGCACATGTCCGGGCAAATGCTGGTGCAGTGGCACGCGGGACGGTCCATATTACGGACCAATGGTCCGGGACCATACCGCTGGAGTACCTTCCAAATGACTAGGCCCTACACATGGCCCATCTAAATCCAAGGTTACCCGGCTCACCAATGTCGTTGCCTGGGACGCCTCCGCAACGCGGCCTTTTGGGCCAACCGGCCGAGTCCACGCTCCGGCCTCCGCGTCTTCCCTGTGTCGGCTGCTCGGCTCGCCCCCAACGCCGGGGCCGCCCGGCGCGCGGCCGTGCTTCCGAGTTCCGCTGCCCTGCTCAACCTTGCTCCAGGTGACACGACACCTACGTGCCATGCATCTCGCTGTGCCGCCGCTTTCATTCCACTGCACGCGACGGGAACCGCGGGTCGCTCGTGACCAAACTGCTGGCGCGTTAGGTCGATCAGGCCAACGGCTGCAACGGGACAAGCTAGGATCCCTGCCGCTCTATCATTGCGTCGATCGAATCCATCGCGGTGGATGCGTGCGCGTACGGCGACGCTGCTGATAAGACCGACCGATCGATACTGGAGGACAAGCGCGTGTCCGATCCCCGCCATCGGTCAATGTCCACAGAGTTAGTACGCCATGCGCGCGGCGTCTGGACGAACGACCCTGTGGGAGCACACCGTTTGATTGGCAGGAATACCGCAACAGATCGATCTGATATTTGTCCAGGTCGCGAGCGCTGGTGACTCAGGAGAATGAGCTTCTTTTAGTCCTTCACGGTATGTGTTGTGTAGCCCAGGATTGTTTCAGGTTCCTTCCATCGTATCATCGGCAAACCAGACAAGATTTACTAGACCACGCTCATGTATAGGTTCACGCGGTCATGCCGTGGCAACGATTCATAAGCATATATAGCTCCGTTTCAAAATAAGTGTTATTTTAGATTTTTAAACTTTTCTTTTTTACTATTTATCTTATTAAAAAAAATTAAAAATATTTATTTTATTGTAAACCGATTTATTATTAAAAGTACTTTAAAATTGATTTTTTTATTTTTGTATTTTAAATATTTTTTAATAAAATAAATCATGAAACGTTAATTTTAAAAAAATAACACTTGAGACGGAGAAAGCAGGAGCTAGAAGACGAATTCTGGTCTGGTCTGGTCTCTTCACCAATCATGGTTTCCTTTATCAATATCAACGTCGCCGTGCTGTGAGCACGGTCGTCATTGTAGCACGCTTTTGGTGCGCGCGCTGTACCTTGACGCGACGCGTCGGTCGTCGTCACTGGTTATGGGTTCGTTAAATTGCTGTGCCCTACACATTACCTCACCATCTCACAGGGTCCCCGTTGCATGCTCTTGCTCGCTTGACATGACAAGAGCGCTTGGTAGAAATACCACATGCGGTTTAAGTTATTACAGGTTACTTTAGCTTCTTGATTTTATTTGCAGATCTCGTGCTGCTTATCCACTTAGCCTAGACTAGATCGCAGCCCGTACCGTCTGACGGCTGTAATGGAGACAAGGATTCCACGAAATCCGCTAAAGTGGCATCAGCGTTTGCTGACAGTCCTATTTGCATGTAAAGATGGAAAAGTTGAACACCACACCATTTCTCTTAGGGACACCAATTCAACAGTACTCGACCACATACCGCCCTAGCTAGCTTTCATTTCTTTATTTTCAGGAGAAAATTTAAAATATATTTCTTGAGTCGTCATCCTCCTCTACTTACATCAATCACAGCGAGGATTCGATCGTGTTAAAGTATAAATAAATTGTTCATCTTTTGTCGTCAATTTAAGCTTTTAAACTCAACTGATTAATGCATACAACTCAATAAATAAATCTGAGTTGCATCGTTCACAGAGACTGCAGAGGCCATGTGGGGAGCTCGAAGAAAGTTCGATCAGGTCAGATTTTTCAAAAACGAAAGTGGAGATCTAGCGTTGGTTACAAACAAAACGAAACCGATGATTATGCCGGCCATGGCCACGGGACAGGGAGGCTTCGACCGCCATGATCCATCAGCTTCAGCTCTCCCTGCCTCAACACATGCTCGCTCTGTGGCGCTTGTCTCTCTTTATATGCTCCTCCAGCGGAGCAACGAGACAAAGCGGGAACAGTGTTGATCCCCACACGCAGCAGGCCAGAAAGGCTCCATCACTTTTTATTTTCGAAATCAAGGCTTCGTGATCCATCACTTGCACAGGCTCCTCGCTTCACAGATCTGGCCATCTGGCAATCCAATCATGGCGCCATGAATTTCCCATCTACACAGCAGACACTTTGTACAGGCTGATGAAACTTGAAGGCAAGAAGGTGAAAGAGGATGAACGGACACCGAATCGTGGATCTAGTAGTGGACATTGAGAGAGAGAGAGAGAGAGAGAGAGAGAGAGAGAGAGAGAGAGAGAGAGAGAGAGAGAGAGAGAGAGAGAGAGAGCACTTAATTATGCAAGAACAATACACAATCCGTTTTGCTATTTTCAACACACACTGGCCATCTAAAGTGGAGGAGCACACAAGGAAACCCGAAACGATCTACAAAAACTAGACCATGTCGACAAGCACATGATCCAAGAGGATGATCCAGTATCATACAGGCAGGTCCATGTGGACTTGTGGAGGGAGGACAGAAGCTTCATGTGGAGGAGTAGTGTGTGGCTTTAAGTCTCATGTCTCTCCTCCAATGATCGGCCACCTCATCATACATCCTGCAGTGAATCAAACAAATTAACACTCTTAACTATGATGACGCGACAAGAGACCAGCTATACGGTCGCATGCGAGTCGAGGAGGAGGATCAGAGGCGCCAACCTGATTGGTCGATGCGGCCGTCATGTCGGTGACCACGTCGGCATCGGCGACGCCCTTGTCGCTCTTCTTGGCCGGGCCGAGGCCGCCCACGCAGAGCGCCTTCCGCAGGCCGAGCATCTCCTTCCACCGGCTCGACGCCTTGGCCGAGCTCCTCTCGTCGTCGTCGGCGCCGCCGCGGAGCTCGTCGCGGAGCGTGGTGGGCGGGCGAGCAGCGCCGCCGTCCTTGAGGGGCAGGATCCTGCCCTTGGAGAAGAGCTGGTCGGCGGCCATCATGGGGCGGCTACCCACCGAGAACTCGAAGTTGACGTCCTCCTCCTGGCACCGCAGGCTCACCGCCCGGTTCTGCACCGGCGGCGGCTCGACGGCGAAGTCGCTGGAGAAGGAGATGCGCGGGCCCAGCGCCGCCGGCGGCTGCGGCCCGCCGCCAAACCCCGCCGCGCCGTCTGGGTTGTACATGTTGATGCACGCCATCGCGTCGTGTCTCTGGTGGTGGGCGCTACCTGATCGATCTCCTTGCGCGCTTCGCTGCCCCCTCTCGTGTGATGTCTCCTCCTCCTCCTCCACCGTGCGCTCAGCTGAACGAGCACCGCGTGCAGTGCAGGGGGGCTTTTAAAAGGTGGTGGTGGACTGGCGGTGTTGCGCGAGTGGATACGGTGTACGATTGGGCGGCCACTGTTTTGGCGCTTGGTTGCCGCGCAGCGTAAATGGCGATGATTGAGGCGCGCAGTCGCAGAATGTGATTTTGTAGCCCCTTTTCCCCGGTGAATTACTGACAATGTTTCCGCAGCATCAAACACTGGATTATACTAGAATCCTCCAAGGCTGAGGTGATCACAATCATATATACTGTTGATTTAGCGTGCAAATGATTGTCACATGTATACGCTACCTTCGTCATCTCACTATTAGAAATGTATTCCGTTACTGAAGATCTAACGCACTCATTTAAGGAAGAGGGCAGAATATCCTCCTCTTTTCTTTTTTTCTTTTTTTTTTTGAAGGGAGCAAAATTTTGGTTTTTTCTATTCTGTCAGATTCGGGATAAGAAGGTTGGGTTGATGATATGCGATCTCGAGGGGATGGATCACACGTCTCGGTACGGGTCCTATGCATGGACGTACGTACGGAGCTCATGGGAGAAGAATCCAGAGCGTCGGTGTCAGAAACATTATTTTTCTCCGTATAAAAAAGGTCGAAGAATCGCTTGGGTATGTGGCAAGTGCTGGGCCTTGGTTTGACTATGGTCAAACTATATTTGTCCGTTCATCGGCGATATTCCGCAGGTACATCTATATAAACCTACTTGGTAGTTGGATAGATTGAATTTTGGTACTGCCTCACAATGGTTACGCACGTGGTTCGGGGGCCATGAGCGCTGTAGTTCTCTTTGGTACCCGCGTTTGATCACAATCTATTGAACGACAGTATTGAGTTTATTGCTCTGCTCTTTTTGTTTAACGGCACGGCACACTTACCACTACCACCAAACTCGGTCACATTACAGCACTAATTTAATTTCTCCCATTTAACGTTTTAATACCAACTCTATTCATGTTTGGAAATTAAGACTATTGTCAATAACATATTAAGCAATATAAATAAGCATAAGTAAAAGGGTAAATTTGATATATATCATTACAATTTTATAAATTTTAAAATCATATGTCATTGATGTATCAATGACAGATTGACCTTGCAGATGAATGATATATAAGTTCAAATGACATATTTTAAAAAAATTGTAATGATATGTATCAAATTAATTTTATGTAAAATAAACAAACAAATCTTTGAAGTCATAATAGGTTTTTTTCGAGTTTTAAATTCTCTAACCACACATTTTTGAACAACAATTACCAAAGCGGATTAAGACCCTTATCTCTTGTAAACTACGAGAATTGAGCGACAGAGGCACCGTTGTGTGCTTGAACCCACATGGGGTTTGATTACCATCAGCACAGGGGCTCATTCTCCTTTCTTAATAATGAATTGGCAATGCTCTTTTTCATGACTTCCGTGTCATAAAATTTTTTCTCTGCGGACCAGGGTGAAAAAAAGTCCGAACGTTTGGGCGCCCTTCGAGCTCCCACTGTCAGAGCCCCCTGTAAAAAAAATGTCGGCTAGTAGGACGGTGCGTGATCTCCGCCGCTCGCAGACCAGGCCCAACTTGCCTATTTCTAGGACAACGAGAATAATCAGTATTTAGTATGGTTCATAATACAGAGGGCCTACGTAGACATTGATAGTATCGTCTTGTCTAAATTTTTGCTGGCTACTAGTACTATAAGATTATTAGCGTTTATGGATCAACGTCTAATAATTGAGTTGTATAAATCTGATTTTCCAAAGTTGGGAGTACAAACATCAATCCATAATTGCAGGGTGAATTAGCAAAGCTCCAAGACTTAGACAACAGTCGCTTTCCTCCTTGAACACATGATCATCCACCACGCAAACAAAATCATACCAGGAGAGGGGGACTGAAGGCGTCGTTCATGAATCGAATACCAAGGGACCAAGAAAGCCGTACGATCCAGCCGCCGACGGTGCAGCGTGTAGGACGGTGGTACCTTTCTTGCCGTGAATTAGGGACCAGCTGCTACTGCTGAGAACCTGAGAAGAAGAGCATACCTGGTGAGCCCGGAAAGCGACCGTCGTTAGAAGTGAACAAATATGCTATTCAAGGAGAAAGCGACTCTCTGGTTAGAGCTCTAAATGCAGGGTAACCCGTGATCAAAGCAGATGCGAGTACAAGAGACAAGCAAAGAATCAAACAAGCTGACGGTCCTCACTGCAGGACAGGAAAAATTTACATGACTCAAATTTTCTTCAGGAAGACAATTTCTTTTAGAAACATCTGGTTGTGATGTAGTACTAACAAAAAGGGGTGGGTTATAGATTTGTAAAGAGCAACATATGGAAGAGAAAAGCACGCATGATAATGTCAGTTAAATCTAGGTTTACTGAAAGCTAGAAGGCTGTCACAAATAATAACCTATGAATTTGAAGCTTTCGATAAGGCAGGTTTGGTAAATGAACACCAGTTGAATCACAAATAGAGGCCTCGCAGAGGAATCTGGCAGTTAGCTGAGCACAAACAAGGAGAGAAGGTTGGTGCCAAAATCATATTTGACCGGTCGTTGACTGGATTGTTATTAGCCATAACGGATGACGTGGACTCTATCTCATATAGTCACATGTGATCCGGAAGAATCCTCATTTTGGTTCCACCAGCAGGGACCCGGCAATGATAGCAGGATAGTCATGTGCATCCAAGTGGCAACGGACCAGTCAGAGTTCATGTTCCATTATATTGCAACCCTATTTGTGATAAGTCACAATAGTGCCCTTATAGGAAAGGACAAGTACTGATTTGGTTCCATGATTCTACATTTCTACCTCATATAGTCACACTGGAAGGCATGGTAACAACTGGAACCTTGTATTGCTTACTAAAAAATTGACAAGCAGGAAGATAGCGAATAGAAATTTGCCTGGATAGGAAAAAAAAGGCTCGGATGCTATAAATTTTCTGGTAAGTGATAAATTAACAGTTGTAAAGGGCCATGTGTTGAACATCCATATTTTAATGCGTTGGGCAGCAAATAGACCATAAAGTTGAGATACCGAACTACAAATGTTATATTCTCCTCTGTGCCGATGAATATTCAGTCTATGAGCTTAATAAGGTAAGAGAAGCATGTCAAGTAGAGTAATCCGATGGCCCTTTATGGAGTTTTCCATTGATATCTGGCTCCATTTCAGAACCAATTGATCAGAAGTTCAAAATAATCTTAAGCAAATGAAACTAAACCTTGATTCATTGATAGACTCACAAGTTAACTCACATGATGGCCTCAAGTACCAGAGCGGTCAAACCGACAAAATTTTGCCAAAGCTATTAAGATCTAGAGCACACCCATGTGAGCACATGAACAGCATAATTCTTTATTTCTTTACTTCCCAGTAATGTATTTACTTTTGTGACTGCACATGTGAGGGACTGAGGGATAGGAATGAAGACCAGCCTCAATGTCCCCACCTCCTACCTTTCATTCTGCAGATATCTGAGGGTACACATAACACATCTCATCTATGTGGTAGGACGGTCCAGACTCTAATATGAACGTACCAGCAAAAAATATATGAACATGATTTTAAAAATAATCCCAGAATAATGCAGTGTACTTCAGCATGATGCAGTGTGCTTCAACATGTTCATCACTTTCCGTTCCATTTACCATGAATTCCAGATGAGCTGGGTTGCTGGACTATTTGACTTGACTATGCCAATGGATGAGTTGAATACTGCAAGCGTCCAGCTTTTACGCCAACTAAAGAGTGGCTGACTATCACCCACATGGAAAGGATTTAATATAGGATATCTGGAGGTGAAAGCATATGATCCAAGTGGCTGGTTTAGTTTTTTGTTGGAATGATATGCTTAAATCTACCAGTTGGTCTCCTGTTCTTGGGGCAGATCTCACTTTTTTCTGATCCTTTATTTGGCTACCAGCTTTTTTTTTCGACTTATTTGGCTACCAGCTACAGGCTGAACTTTGGACAGCAGGGGTAATCCCCAAGCCATGTGGAAATGTATGTAGCAATATAGTAATATAATTATTACATAAAAATAGTGGTAAACAACATATTAATAACTGTAGTCTGCAATTAAAAGATCTCCATTATGGTCCATCATGGATTTAGACTAAGAGAAAAAAATTATTCAAAAAAGAAACAAAATATCTAAACCTACTCCTTCCGTCCCATATTACTTGCCGTTCTAGCCTCCAGTTTTTCCAATTTACTTTTCATTTTCGCTTCCGAATACACTTTTATCTCTATATCTCTCTCCTCATTTTTTGTGCACCCCACCTTTCTAACCTCTCATTCATTCTCATGCCCAGAGCTAAAATGATAAGTATAAGGGGGAAAAATAACCCACAGGACATAACAGTCAAAGTAGGAAGATGCAAACCTTCTATGCCAATATGCTGCAGGGCTTGTTCTTCTTGACCATCTAATTTGAACTACAAGTGACCAATAACTGTGTCAGATATAATTGTAATGTTCTAACAAATATTTTTCATATTTCCCATTTCACAAAATGGAAGAGGTTGGTTAGCAACTAGAAAGTTAATCACCTTTCACTTTAGTAAGCATATGAACAAAACAATCTGCAAGGTGATGCAGGCATATGAGAGAATTCCTTCAGAGGACTAGTCAACTCACCAACTTGAATGTAGTATTTACAAAGCCGATGTCAGCATTCATGCAACAGATAGCACATCAACAGATGCCACTATATATAGAGAGATATCTGAACTATGATGTTTCTCAAACAAAATCATCATCAGAATTATCAGAAGCAACACGAAGCTTTTTAGTTTGAGTTTGATGATCTAAAGAGGGGGAGTTTTTCAACCCTTGCAAGCAACTTGGTGAAGCTGTACTGGACTTCATTGGATATTTCAGAGATGAATTCTTTAAATTAAATCCCATCATCTTCAAATTCTTTCCAAGTAAGGACTTCCTTCCAGGTTTGCAAGGAGAATTGATTTTTCCAACACCTTTTTCTCCAGTAGCTACTACTCCATATGGTTCATGAGTTGCTGACCGTGCTACAGATTCAATTGGAACAAGTTTACCATCAACTTGATTGGTGAAAACAAAAGAAACCTGCAAGATGCAAATATGATTTATTAACCAGTTTTTGTTCTCTCCTAAACCAAGTTGATCTAAACTATGCGGTGTGTTTTGACACATGCATATCTAGCGTATTTCAAAGGTTGATACCCCAACAAAACAGATTAAACACATTAACTGTTCAGAAATCAGGTTATGGGAGGTGTGGCATCCACCTCCATCACATACAGATTTGGGTCCTCTTAAACTGAACTTAGGTACCTAGTTCTTATGCAAAGCCACCTAGTTCCTATTATAGGCTTGTTATAACAAAAATCTAATGAAGCATCATACCAATAACTCAATAAGTGGACCAAGTCTAGTGAAAGAGTAAATATTGATAATTATAAGAGAAAGCAGGCTGAGACTTATCCTGAAACAAGCAATATCCAATTAACCAAACAGATCAGAGGCACTGAGGGTCCGAAGGCCTTACCTCTTCACCAGCAGAAGACTGGAGGATACTATCCGGTACAGTTGATGGATCACAATGATGGCCCCAACTTCCTAAATCCTCTTCAGAAGGTCTTCCAATCTGAAAAGGTTGGAAATGGGAACAGACCATGAAATTTGATATTTAATTCAAAGGTACTGTTGAATTATCTTTCAAGCCAACAAGTCTCATCCAACTGGAGTACCTGATAATGGGATCTATTCATTTTGTGTAAACATCCAGATATCTCTCCAAACCCACCAATATCAATATACTCTTCTACTCTTAGAACCTCTGTGGCTGCTGAATCAAGACCATGACCATCTAAAAGCAAACCACCATCCATTTTACAACGGCTACATTTCAAATTTTCATGTATTTCAGACCTGTGGGATCAGATGAAGGTAAGCAATAACATAATGCAAGGTAGTACGGTCAAATGAGGTAGTAAGGTCGAAGTTATAGGAGTAACTATTTCTGAACGAAGGGAGTACGCCATTTATGTCAACTAAGGTAGTATGGTGCTGCATTATGACAGCGGATACAGTAGTGACTGGTGAATATGGACTACCTTTCACCAATTTTGGAGATGTGTTTAATAGGGTATTTAAGCCTAGCTGCAGAATTGGCAACGAATTTGGTTTGTTTAATAGAAAGTTAGCAAATGGTATCTTCTCAAAGATTAAAACCACGGCTAGGCCATTGATGGTTTAATGATTTACTCCCTCTATTTACTTGAAGTTTAGGACAGCTCCAAATTGGCATCCTAAATATCAAGTAAACCTAAGTGGAGGTATATTATAAAACAAAAATACTGTCCCCTTAAAAGCATGCCAATGAGTGTTTTTGTTACATAGAAATCTAACAATATATAATACCATACGTTTTACATAATGCTATGTTGGATACTCTTCTTATTTCAACGTATGTGAATACGAAAGGAATTGTAATCACAGTCAATTGACATCCATTTCTTTGCCAAATG
>BCLH01002695.1:22486-34274 GCA_001602315.1 Zoysia pacifica
ACGGGAAACGCGAGAGGCTCGCCCAGCGCGCGGCCGCCGCAGAGCTGCAACAGAACTCGCGAAAAAGACGGCTGAAAGAGGAAAATGATTAGGGTTAGGGTGTGAGAAGAGTTCCACCCTTTTTATACCCTCCGAAAAATGAGCGCATCCGTCCGATCTCGATCCAACGGTCCAAATCGCGCGATAGCTAAATGGGCCAGATTCGGCCCACGAGAGAGAGTGAAATTTCGGCCCAAGCCCAGGTTGGCTTGCACGAATTGCAACAGGCCAATGGGCCAGGCCGAATTTCAATTTCGGCCCAAAAGAAAAGTTTTTTTTCATTTTTATTTTCAGAGGCATTTTTAATTGATTAATTAGGTAATTTTTTGCCTAATTAAATCTGTTAAAATTTGAACCAACGGGATAATTTTAACAGAACAGAAAAATAAAGTAAATGCTTCTGAAAATTAAAAAAATTTTGTTTTCCGCTGTGTACTTTAAAGAAATTATTTTCATTATTAAATTCGAACCAACGGGAGAATTTAATTTTAGAAAAATAGTAATAAATTTCAGATAATTATGATATTGTTATTTTCTGACCAACGTTGATAATAACAATATTATAATTTTTGTAATTGACATTTATGCATTTTTTCTATTTCTGCCCAACGGTGATGTAGATTTAATGTATAATATAAAATTGTGTGTCGTATTTTGACCAACGTTGAAAATAAGACATATAATTTTACTGTTTTTTTTATGTTCTCACTTTATTTGATTTGTTTTCAGGCGGATACAACTTAATGAGTTGTATCAAAGAGATTCTCACTCTCAAAGGTGACAACTATGGAGAGTGGAAGAAAAAGATAGACTTAACGTTTATCTTGGCTGAGGTGGACTGGGTCCTAACCACAGCATGTCCCACTGAGCCTGAGGAGCTAGTGAGAAAAGAGAATGAGACTGATGCTGCTTGACAGACAAGACAGAGGGATTTTGCTCCCTTAAAGATATCTTATGATCTTGAGCATAGGAAATAGACCACAACCAACAAAAAATGTATGGCTGTGATAAAGAATACGATTGAGCCTGCAATTGTGAGTTTAATCGCAGAGTATGACACCGTTACAGAGTACATTGAAAAAATAAAGAGTCAGTTTACTGGCTCTTCAAAGACATACACCACACAAGTCATTAGACAACTTGTGAATGAAAAGTACTCTGATGGCAACGGTGGCATTAGAGAGCACATACTGGGAATGAGCAACATGGCATCGAAGCTTAAACCAATGGATCTGGGTCTTAAGGATGCACTCCTTATCCATTTGATTTTTACTTCTTTGGCAAAGGAGTTTAAAATGTTTATTGTCAACTACAATATGCAACCCGAGTCTTGGAACTTGGAAAAGTGCATAGCAATGTGTGTGTAAGAAGATAATAAAATTAAAGCTTCACATGGTGGCTCTATCAACTATGTGAAAGATAACAAAAGAAAAAACTTCAACAACTACTCCTCAAAGAACAAGGGAAAAGCCCCTGTCCATCAACCTCAACAGAATAAATTTGCAGTGGACAAAGACCAGTGCCTTCACTGCAAGAAGACGGGACACTACAAAAAAGACTGTCTCTCATATCTAAAGATGATCATAGCAAAGAAAGGTGAAAACATTATTACTTTTATAAATGAATTCTTATATGTGTAATATTCGAAATCTACTTGGTGGATTGACTCTGAAGCAACTGTTCATGTTGCTAATTCATTGCAGAGATTCCGTTCGACGAGGACTACGTAAAGAAGAGAAAGATGCATTAAAGTTGCAAACGGAGTCCAAACTGAAGTTGAAGCCGTTGGCGATCTTTCATTAGAGCTAGCTAATGGCTTCATTCTTATACTTAGAGATGTTCTTTATGTACCTTCTCTACAGAGGAATTTGATTAGTGTTTTATGTTTGGATAATGATGGTTATGATTGTCATTTTGAAAATGGCAAGTGTGAAATAAAGTTTAATAAAGAATGTGTTGGTTTTGCCATCTTATAAAATGAGCTTTATTTGCTATTATTACGTGATGATGTGAATGTCGTATGTGATAATGATAATGTTGCGTGCGAAATGAAAGAATCCTCGTCCATGAATGAAAATAGAAAACAAAAAAGAACTTTAGATGAGTCGTCGAAATTATGGCATTGTCGTTTAGGCCATATTTCGAGGGGGAGAATAGAAAGACTAGTTAAGAATGATATTCTTCCTCCATTAGAGTTCTCATACTTAGAACAATGTCGAGATTGCATTAAAAGAAAATACGTAAAGAAAATTAAGAAAGATACAAAAAAAAGCATAGGAGTTCTACAAATTATTCACACGGATATTTGTGGTCCCTTTTCTGTGAAAAGTATAGATGGTTATGACTTGTTCATAACATTTACAGATGATTACTCTCGATATGGAGAAATGAAGCCTTGGATAAATTTAAGATATTTAAGGCTGAAGTTGAAAACCAACACGATTTAAAGATAAAGATAGTCCGATCTGATCGTGGGGGGGAGTACTACGGTCGGCATACCCCGTATGGACAAGACTCTGGACCTTTTGCAAGGTTTCTACAGGAAAATAGAATAGTAGCCTAGTATTCTACACCGGGTGAACCTCAGCAAAATGGAGTAACTGAAAGACGCAACCGTACTTTGATGGATATGGTGCGAAGTATGATGAGCTATTCTACACTGCCATTGAGCTTGTGGATGGAGGTGTTAAAAACTGCCATTTATATTCTCAACAGAGTACCAAGTAAGTCGGTGTCAAAAATACCGTACGAATTGTGGATAGGTAGAGTTCCCTCGTTAAACCACTTACGAGTGTGAGAGAGCTCAGCTGAGGCTAAAGTATTTAACTCAAATCTTGGGAAACTAGATCCTAAAACTGAGAGTTACCATTTTATTGGTTACCCAAAAAAGTCAAAAAGTTATCGTTTATATTGTCCAGACAGACATACAAAGTTTGTAGAAACGAGACACGCTGTCTTCTTAGAGGATGAGATGATGAGGGGGAGCATGGTAGCTCGAGAGATTGACCTTGAAGAGAAGCAGGCGTATGCGCCCCCTTCGATGATTCAAGAGCCATTCTTTACACTACCTACTGTCACTGCACCGACAGTGCGAGACACTGTGGTGCAAGCACCTGTTATTGTTCCTCCTGTGACAACAATAAATGAGAATGAGGAACCTGTTTCTCAGAATCCAATAGAACCTATTGCCACAGATGAGAGGGAGCAAGAACAGCCTCAAACAGAAAATGTATAGAATGAAGAGGCCCCGAGAAGGTCTCAAAGAATAAAAAGATCAGCTATTTCTGATGACTATGAAGTTTATCAGACAGAAGAATTTCAAATGGAGAATGATCCCACCTCATTTGAAGAAGCTATAAGAAGTGAAAACTCTTCAAAATGGCTTGAGGCCATGGAAGAAGAAATGAAGTCTATGAAGGCTAATAAAGTTTGGGACTTGGAAGTAATTCCTAAAGGAGCCAAAACAGTAGGCTGTAAATAGGTCTATAAGACAAAACTCGACTCCCAAAGGAACGTAGAAAGATATAAAGCACGACTCGTGGCAAAAGGTTTTACTCAAAGAGAAGGGATTAATTACAATGAGACCTTTTCTCCGATCTCATGTAAAGATTCTTTCAGAATCATAATGGCACTAGTGGCTCATTATGATTTAGAGTTACATCAGATAGATGTAAAGACAGCATTCCTAAATGGGGATTTAGAGGAAAATGTTTACATGGCACAACTGAAAAGTTTTGTTATGAAAGAAAGTGAGAAACTGGGATGCCATCTAAAGAAATCGATTTATGGGTTAAAGCAAGCTTCAAGACAATGGTACTTGAAGTTTGACAGCACGATAAAGAAATTTGGGTTTAAAGAAAATATTGAGGACAACTGTGTTTATTCAAAGTTTAAATATGGGGAGTTTATCTTCCTAATCCTGTATGTAGATGATATCCTACTAGCTAGTAGTGATATCAGTCTACTACTGAAAACAAAGAAGATTTTATCCTCTAACTTTAACTCTAACTTTGACACGAAAGATCTTGGTGAAGCTTCATTCATTTTAGGAATCGAAATTCACCGAGATAGAAACAAAGGGGTATTGGGACTGTCATAAAAGGCATACATAGAAAAAGTATTAAAGAAATATGGTATGCATAAATGTAGTCCATCACCTGCACCTATAGTCTAGGGCGACAGATATGGGGAATTTCAATGTCCCAGGAACCAATATGAGATCGATTAAATGAAAGCGGTTCCATATGCTTCAGCTGTCGGAAGCTTACAGTATGCTCAAGTATGTACACGCCCTGACTTAGCATTTGTTACCGGGTTATTTGGCAGATTCTATAGCAATCCTAGAATAGAGCATTGGAAATTAATAAAGAAAGTCTTGCGTTATTTGTAAGGAACAAAAGGCCTCATGATGACATATAGAAAATCAGATTCACTCCATATAGTGGGGTATACAGATTCTGATTATGCGGAAGATGATAGAAAGTCTACATCCGGATATGTATTTACTCTCGTTGGAGGAGCTATTTCGTGGAAAAGCTCAAAGCAAACCGTCACTACATCGTCCACAATGTATGCCGAGTTTGTTGTATGTTACGAGGCTACGGGACAGGTGAACTGGCTTAAGAAGTTCATACCCGGTTTAAAAGTGGTTGACGATATCTATAGACCACTTAAATTGTACTGCGATAACGAATCCGTAGTAATATATGCACACAACAATAAGTCAAGTGGTGCTGCCAAACACATTGACATAAAGTACTATGTTGTGAAAGATAAAGTTCGGGATCAAATCATAAGTCTTGAGCATATAAACACCGCAAAGATGCTAGCGGATCCGCTTATTAAAGGCTTACCACCTAGAGTATTTATTGAACATGTTGCCGGCATGGGTTTAAAAGAAAGCATGTGATTCTTAAACTAAAAGATGACTCAAAATATATAGTAACTATTTCAGAACAGAAAAATATATTGTAGCTGTTAAGTCTATCGGCGATTGACCGTGACGATGAGACAGTTCTATGCATTAATCTGTAATGAAATGAGTGAAGTTAAAAGTAATAAAGATAAAAGTAAAAAGTAAGATCAAGGGGAGAATGTTAGGAATTGATCTCCACCCGTTTTGGCCCAACGGCCTTAATGGGCCCTTGACCTAATCGCGCTCTGATCGGGGGCACCGAGCCTATTATGGCTGGTGGGCCCCTGTCGTCAGCGCCACAATAAATACATGTGGGGGGTCGATCGAAACTCATGACCTAAGTTTATCCGTACAGCCGCACCTCACCGACATCCCTAAATCTGATCTGTGAGTGAGCGCTGTGCCGACGGGAAGCACCACCGCCACGACGACCGCCGCCACCGAGAGATCGACGACGTCGCCGTGACTCCAACGTCACTGCTCTCTTCACCGACCAACGCTGCCAAGCGCAGAGGACCGCATCAATAAAAGGCAGATGGCCGAATCGTCTTCCTCGACTCCGGCGACCGGATCCGAAGGTATTGACCACCTCCGAACCACAGATCTATTATCGATACAGAAACTCTCGAATCTACACTCTTAGACCCAGAGAAAAGATAACAACAATATGGCCCCGAAGGCCGGAGCCGGAGTTGAACATGTGTACTCAACGGGCCCATGGAACCGGCGCCGTGTCCAACTTGGGCTGTCACGTACGACGTCCGTCGTTGGATGGACTCGCCGGCGCACCAGATGGGCCGTAAGAGCAATCTCGCCTGCATCACAAATTCACAATAATCGAGCGGGCCTGATACACGTCTTCATCAGCAACCCGGCCCTACCAGCTACGCGAGTCTGATATCCCTCGTCGTGCACTCGATCGTCACATCTGGCGAAATTATTGGTGGTGCACCGGCACGCTGGACGCGCCGCAGCCGCGTGAGGGCGAGAGGCCAGCCAACCAATGGAGGGGAGCCGGGCGGGGTCGGAGGTGCCCTCACCCTCCCCTCGTGTGGTGTGATTGTGTGAAGCAGGTGCATGCCGATGTGAACCGAGGACCATGCCGCCTCCGTGTTGCCGGCGGGCGGCGCAGGTGACGCGCGCGAGCTACAGAAGCCAGCTGCCCCCCCACTCCTCTGGACACATGACATCGCCACGAGACGAGCCCGCTGCTCACGACCAGTTCTCGGTTTGTTTCTTTCTTCCTTTACCCGGTCAAAAGCTAAAAAACGAGTACTCCTAGGACGAGAACCACTGCAGCTAGCTGCGCGACAAATGTAGGTCTCAGGTGACGCGTGTCCAAGCGCCGGTCAATCGGCCCAGAGCGGTGGTCTCTTGCCTAGGAGAGCATCGAGTGGTGGTCCGTCCATGCGGCGGCATCGAGGGCGCTAGATTGCCGCGTAACTCTCTCCTCTCAACACTCCCGCCGCAAGTGTCTCGAACCCGCTCGCTCCCAACAGATTCTAGCAGCACTGCTGTGTGGACTACTTTGGACTCGATCGGCTCGTGGGATAAAGCAAAGGACTTGGATGGCCTCGCATCTAACACGCAACGCAACGCGTCCGTTAGACAGCCGCCGTGGCCCTTTCCCGTGTTTCCGGTGTACCACTGCCGGCAAAACGTCCGCGGCAACTCGAGAGCATATAAGGAACCTGCTCCACGTCGCTCGCAACGCAACCATCCAACCACTCCCATCTCGATGAGGCACAATGGAGCTTGTACAGCCTAGGCCCCGTGCTTTCTAGGTGTGTTTCTGTTGGAAAAGCGAGCGCACTGGTGATCTGCAATTTCTGCGCAGACTGCGTCTCCAAGGAACTGGACGAGTGAGTATGGGCGAGACTTTGGACGCGAGAGTACCACGCCGGCCGCCGAGCCTAATAAGATCGATGATGCGTGCTCTACGTCCGTTCGATGTAGGGGAAGCACGGCCTTCGAATGATGCGTAGTTTGGTGGCGCGCATTCTGACGTTCAGATCCATGGAAACTGTGACCGTGCAATGAGCACAGTGCATGGCTTCAGGCAGTCTCATACTTTTGGCACCGCCGGTAGTTGACCAAATCCAACGTTTTAAATTAAGAAGAATACTCATTTTGGTCCTTTAACTATGCATAAAAGCTCAATTTTATCTTTTAACTGACGTATCTACGTGGCACGCCACATCAACGTATAAATTGACACGTCAGCTCTAATTTTAAATTTTGAATTTTAATTCGATTTTTCTATGAAAACATAACTCTATTTTTGAATCCATTTTAAAGTTCATATTCTTAAAATTAATGCAACAAGCAAGTTTTTCTTTGAAAATATTTAAATTTTTAAATTTAATATTTTTGTGTATCATTTCGACATATTTGAACATATTTTATATTTTTTAATAACTTTTTATATATTGATTCATATTTTAATAAAATTGACTCTTCAAGCAATTCAAATATTAGAAATGACAATTTATTAATAAAATAAAAATATTTAAAAATTTAACATTTTTCACATATCATTTCGATATTTAAAATTGAAGTCAACATGTCAATTCATATACTGATATGACATGAGTAGCTATGTCAGCTCAGAGATTGCAGCTCCAAGATGAATTTGAATCTCTAACTAAATGGTTTTTTCGAAAATTGAGAAATAAAATTGAGCTTTCATGCATAGTTTAAAGACTAAATTGAGTATTCTCCCTTTAAATTACAACAGAAGGTGACACAATCACATTCATGCCATTACCATCATCAACAAGTGTTCGCTGGTCAGCAATCTCATGTTGCATCACTCCAGACCGATCACTGAAACGGTTCAACCACCATACATTGACCCAGGCCACGTTGCAGCTGAGCAACAGGAAATGGGAGCAACAGACAAGACTACCGGAGAAATTTTAACCAGAAGGGTAATACCTATACTGATGAATTATTGGCAAAAACCAAAAAAAAAATGCTGGCCGTCAAAAAGCAGCGGGAGGGCGCTGCAGCAGTGACGGCAAACAAAGGTATAGTCATGCGGGGAAGGAACCTAGAGCAGAGCTACCTTTACAGAGCTGTTGCTATGTATGCATGTATGGAGCCTTCAGAAAGTTTGTATTCGGTATACTACTCTCGCCAGCTATCTACAGGGTCTCATGAGCTTGACTTGCCTCCGGAAGGTGTCGCCGGCAATGTGTTTTGCTTAGTTGAGTTCGTCTTGTTCTCACCCCAGTGCCATAACATGCTCTCCCAGAAGCAGAACTTCTCGAAGCAAATCTTCAGCCTTGGGTCAGTTATGTTACGTCGCCAATGCCCATCGGTGAAGTTTGCTTTCTCAGCCTGCCTACGTTCCCATTCCAACCCAGCCTTCAGCCTTGACCTCAGAAGACAGTAGCCCTGAAGTTTCTTTGGCATCTTGTTGTGCACCTTCCACCAACGAGCATGTGCAACATCACTTGCAAACTCACGCAGCACTGGGACGTTCCAGTTACAGTCATAGTCCCGGAAGCACAGCCATGGTTTCCGGCCCAAGTAGTGAAGGACATAGAGGATTGGTGGGTTAGCACCAAACAGCCGGGTCTTCTTTGCCTTCACTGCCTCTTCATCACCCTCCCAGAAATGCTTTAAGAAATTCATGTGTTTTGGAATCCTATGCCACCATGTGAATATCTCATTTAGATACCCCTGGTCACCACCATTGTATGATGTTATCTCATTGATGTGCTCCATCAACAGCTGGAACGTGCAGTTTGAGGGCTCAATGACCATGACACCAGAGTTGAAGAGTGTTGCATTGTTACCAGTTGCAGTGATTTCTGGCATTGTAAACAAGAAATCAATATTCCTCAGGATCAGGAGATCAGCATCAATGAAGATAACCTTGTCATAATCTGTCAGTTGCCAAAGCCGAAATTTACTATAGTTCCATTCATTGTAGGCATCACGCTCAGCTTTAGGATTCCGTATCCTTTCTATTATTCTGACCTTCCACCCTGCAGATTCCAGTCCCTTGCGATGGTGGTCACTTATAGTATCATCAACAAGGATAACAAGGTCCCTTGTTGATCCTGCTTGGCGAATGCTTTGAGCTGCTGTGATTGCACCACAAACATATTCACTTGCTGAATGCAGTATAGTGGCATATGCTTCTCTGTGTCTGTCTACTGTAAAAAGTCGTGCTGCAAAAGAAAGACAAAATATGTTACCAACTAGAAATTACAGGTTACAGAATAACTAGGTGAATATGCAACTTATGGCATTTTTCCAGAGAGTTGATAATGCACGCCTAACAAAGAAAGATCATCTCCAGTTTGTCACTTCCAATTTGTATAGAAATGTTCATGCTTGAAATTATAGTTGCTGGGATTTATAGATGAAACTACATTGGTGCAGTAGGAATAAAGCGTCTTCAGATGGAAATCTATTAAAAAACTGCAGGAGGTAACAAATTTACCTTTGGCGTTGAGGGGAACCGCGAGCTCACAGGATCCGACAGGAAGCCTGAGTTTCTCCTTTAGTACCTTCAAATCAGGTTTGTACAGCCAAGCATTGCCTTCACGTTTGACAAGGTTCTTACAAGTGAAGAGATTTGGAATGGGGAAGCACTCAGTAACAAAGAGCATATGGACAGCACTATTGCCTCTCCTGCTGGCCACTGCCAATTTTGCCGCAGATAACTGCAAATGCAGCCGTGCAACCTCTCTTGACCAACCTTCCACCCGAGAGCAGGGAAGCTTAACAGCAATAACATCAAAATGAGTATCCCTTGGAAAAAGAGGGTCTGGAAGTGAGGGACACGATGGTATCTCTGTTTCTTCCTCCTCATCAATCCATTCAGGATATAGAGTCTGCCAGGTAATGTTTGCATTGGCATGCTCTAGTCTTATGACTGAAAATTCACTTTCTGGGAGCATTTGTGTCCATGAGCCAAATTCAGTTCGGTTAAAATTCAGGAGTCCGACTTTGAGCTTTTTTTCACCAACGTTCACATTTTTTACAGCCTTATATACATCTTTCCACTGAACACTGGAAGGAGCTACATATCTGGGATCAGAACTTCTCTTATCCCAGATCCATTCATTAACAAGCCTGCACAGCATATCAACCAGCATAAGCACCATGGGCCATGGTAACACATATTGTCATATTATATCCTACTTTGCTCAACCTCTAAGTAATCCAACAAGGAATTAATTATGGAAGGTAACTTCAAAAATTTACTGCACTACAGGACATGGTTATCAGAGGCATACTCACCGGGAACTTGACTGCAATTGATGTTCATACACAGATGGTGTGTATAGGAGTGTCAGAAATGCAGCAGACATGATAGCAAAGAGCAAAAGTTGCAAAGATCGGAATCTGCAACCAGAGCTCTTCTCCAGTACGAAAACATCATACTTTTCAATCTCTTTAAAACTTTTACTTTTCTGGGTCCTTCTCTTTGCTGTGTCCTCACTGTAAGTATTAAGAAAACACAGTTAAAGAATTATTTTCACATAAGTATTTGAGCAGAAATTAGTGAAGTATTTTTTTTTTAAGTTCTTTTAGGGCACCATATGATTCTGAATAGATTTGCAGGATCCTTTCCTTTCAACCTATTGACACTTATTTATGTCACAACTACTGGCTGACAATACAATAAGAAAATATAATCTTTTTTTTCCTTGAATACGCAGAATAGATGTGCATCCTTGTATTAAGAGAAGAAAAACGGCCTCATTACATTTACCCTCGCCCCACTCCTGGCCGAACTGTGGGGCAAGTGAACAACAAAAATATGTTACTGTCCAAAAAAATGAAAAAAATATAATCTCAATTAGTGCCTTAGGAGGAAAGAGAAGGGATCGATGAGAAAGATACTAAGAAGTAAGACAACTGCTCACGTGCATTAATACTAGTAGTTTCACCTAGCAGACATGCTAATAATATAACAAATTGACGTTATTTATGTCCATGTCAAAACAAAAATTGAAAAAAGGCGATACCGGTAGAATGGACCAGTCTAGTCCCAACGTTTTGCCCACAAGTTTAATTCTAGAGAGAGAACCACATAATATTTTCACCCGCGACTGTGTTTAGCTTCCTCGAACTTCACAATGGTCATAAACTTTAATTGGTGCAGAAGATACGCTGTCATGTGGTGGCATCTACGGACAAAACTGCATTGTAAAACTAAAACTAAGGTGTTCAGAGCACATCTTCTGTGAATGGAAAAATTATCAGTACCTCGTATGCGGAACAAAAAAGTGATCAAAGTGATTTGGCTATGGAAGAAAAAAAGGCTAAACTGCCCCCACCACTGAGAATTAAAAAGTAACCAAAAGAAAATTAGTGCACTCTCATGTTCCCCAGGCCAATACTTTATTAGTCACATCTTTTAGAAAAAGAGAGCATCATTAAGCACGAAGATGCCAGGTACCCAACCCTCATGTTCTTTGTCTCAGATCACGAAAGCACGCCAGTGAAAGCAGTTTGAAGACCTTCAAACACGCAACAATAAAGTTGCAAGGATGATTAATCCCAGATGCAGAGGGGGAAAATTCAGCGGTACTACCATAAACATCAAGGAGATTGATGCAAAATGGACCCGACCAAGATAGCAGGAATGACCGGTTGGTACACGCAGAAACCCATCATTTTCTACATGCTATGCTCGTCAATTCAACTCTTCCCGGTCCCAGACTGCAGAAAGAAGCTAACAATAGCTGACTCACTCAACGTGACAAACATAGCGTACCATAGCAGGCAGTGGGTGAAATTGATGCATGGAGACCAGTGATTCAATACCGCTGCTGGAACAAGGAGTAGTCTTTGGGGGGGGGGGGGGGG
>BCLH01002695.1:34330-44330 GCA_001602315.1 Zoysia pacifica
ACCGACGGCTCAGCTGGAGCCAAATTTGTTCAGCATATTCCACTATTTAGCGTCTAAATATGGGATAAAAATCGCCAAAAAGGTAACGTTACCTTCCAGCCAAGGAAAAAAGGGAAAACGGACCGGGGGGGGGGGGGGGGGGGGGATGGCGGGGCAGACATTCACACGCAAAAAACTCATGGACATCAAACTATCATCAGCTAAACATATCAGGAGGGAGCGTGCTCAAGGGGAGGAATGGGAAGTTTTTTGCCGTTCCACTAGCTCCAGCTGGGAGTGGCAACATGGGGGCGAAATGGATGGATGGATGGTAGGAGCAGAGGATATCATAAAAGCACAACCACCGCACCTACAAAATCAAGGAGAGTTATTAAGGAGGAAGAGGAGCATGGTGAAAAGGAGACCAAGCAAACGGACGGCATCTTGTACAGAAGTGGTACAAGGCAGTACGCCCCCCTCCTGCGGGAGGGATTACATGGTGTGCTGGTGACTACCGCTCGCATCAACACCAGCTTAGTTACAAGTCAATCGAACATGCAGCACATGACCGCACATGCCCAGCGCCCATCTGAACCTGGATTATCACGCAAGCCGCACCGAGTTTAACCAGCTCAAAAGCAACACAGAGACGCAGGCGAGTAAGGGTGAGCGAGGGGTTGGGAAGGGAGCTTCGCTCTTTTAGATCGGGGTGGATTTGGGAAGGGGACGGAGATCTTACGGTGCTCCGGCCGGCCGGTACCGGGCCTCCAAGGAACCCATGCGCTTGATCTCCGGAATCTTGCTCGGTGCTTTGATGACTCGGAAAGCTCAGGATGACCGCTCTTCCGCCGCCCCGGTTGCGCCGCTGCTCATCTGAAATGGAGACACCAAACGACAGGAGGATTCGTGAGCGTTCGCAGTGCACTGAAACGGGACAGACTGAAGCCCACACAGGAACAGAGGGAGAGATTTCTTAGAGACGCATAAGAGGAAATCTCCTCCTGGCGGCGAAAAATAGCCGGGAATGATTCAAATGGAGTTAGGGAAAAAGGACGAAATACTCGAGAAGAAAGCAGAGTGAAGAATGTTCGGACCAAAATCTAGAAACCTCCCAGGAAACAAATCATCAGCAGAATAAAAGCAGTAAATCCGCCCGCCCGCGGTGGAGATACCACCAAATCAAGCAAATGGTGGCGCCAAACCGCCACCGGAAGAAAGGACCCGAAGAACCAAGCACAGATCGAGCAGCCGCCGCTCCCTCCACGAGAAGACAGCAGCCACAAAACCAGATCGAAAGGGGCGCCAAGGGCGGCCGCGCGTACCCGGAGGCTGGCGTGCAGGCGAGGCGGAGGCGACTCGCGGGAGCAGGACGAGGCCGCGGCTGCAATGGCGGGCGCAGTCGGTGGTGAGGTGGCGGCTGAGTGGCTCCGGTCCGGTGGCCCCTTCTACACAGCTTTGTGCGTGTGGGAGGGAGAGGGGGAGGAAGCAAGGGAGGATTTATATACACTACTGCGCCACAATAGAGAAAAGTGAGCGGAGAGGAACGCGAGAGCGAGGTCGCCGAGGGGAGACCGTGAGAGAAGGACGGCAGATGAAAAATGGGAAACGCGAGCGGGCGAGGCAGCTTAACGATAATCTTCTCGTCCGTCTTCTGGGGTCACGCCATTACTCTGCCGTCAGTCGGCCTGCGGGATGGGGTCGTCGGACTGACGGTGAGGTGAGGCTGACTGTACAAATTCTATTTTCTTGTTATGAATCTTCCATAACAGTATTATCACTTGACAATTATATCCAACCCAAAAGTACCGTTCACTCGACCTGCCCGAAGCTATTCATTGCACCCGTGTCTTGATTTATTTTTTCTTTTGCTTTTTTCCACCCTATCAAACTACCAGTGGCTCTGGTCTCTAAAATTTTTTGATTTTGTAGACAAATGTTATGGTGTTTGAAGTTAATAATAATTATTAATTTTCTTTGACTTAACAGATAAAAATAGAAAAATATCTAATAAAAAAAATTTAACGAGAAACTTGATAATCTAGGCTTCGATAATTTATCATTGAGACAATATATCATTGTTACAGATGGTTTTATATGCTATTCACACTGATGACAATATAATTAGAAAATCAACATTTCGAGTCTCAAATTGTCAATTCAGCGTATTTATTGTAATGGTATTAAAATATAGTAGGGGACTAGGTACTAATTACAACTACCTCTAATTATAATTAATTGTTTATATAATAAATTAAGTACTCCTCAAGCAACGAAATATATCTCTTAAACATTTGCCAAATACTGGTTACTGCTACATATCCCTTCCATTCCATCTTGATCTTGCACCCCTTAATACAAAACATAGGAACATATTTATCATTGTAGTATGGCTAAGAAAATTAGTAATCACATTCTATCTCATGGTAGAAAATTACCACGTTAAGGGAAAAAAAGGTTAAAGGAATGATATACATTACCTGCATTGTAAAAAAAAAAATACTCCAATCAGATTCACCATTGACATAAAAAATACTGTCAAATGTTCATACAAACTATAAATCAACCAATTAGTAACACGGGAAAGTTACACATCACCTGCATGAGAAAATTAAATTAACAGGAAAAAAGAGAAAGGAAAGTTACACATCACCTGCATTGTAAAAAAAAACTCCAATCAGATCCACCATTGACATCAAAAAATGCTGTGAAATGTTCATACATACTCCGTATAAGTCTATAAATCAACCACGAGTCATTATGAAAACAATCGGTTGGAAGTGCTAATGACCGCCAAAGAGTGATTATAAGGTACGAACAAGCTAGTAATAAAGAATAAAAAACAATAAAAATATTATTGTACAGTGTTATTTGGGTTATTGATACACTGACTGAGCACATTAATGTGTTGATTATCCTGGGAGGAGTAGTAGTTTCCATAGTGTTATTTTGCTATTACCTGGAAGAGCTATATTTCCTTGCCTACTTATTTTGTAGGTGATGGAGAAAGCTGAAAGCGTAGAATGAATTTACATCCATTTTGATTAGTAGCTTATCGTACGAAATTATGATAATAAAATTTGACTACTTTGGACACTTGCATGGTTCATATGCAAGGTTATACCTAGTTTCGTTTCAAACGGCAATTAAGCGGCATAAAACACAAAAAAAAAAGTTGAAAGAGTTTCTTAGAGGAGGGCAGTGAAAATTACGATAAATAAATATTGTAGCACGTTATGGACGTGTTTGACATGACTTTGCTCCATGGCACAGCAGCTCCACTCCAAAACTCCAACATGAAATTGTTCTCTTATCGAGTTGGAGTTGTCTGGCAAGTTGTTTGGCAAGATGGTCGGCTCCAACTTTTTTTAAAAGAGAGTTTTGATGATCAATTGTCATGTTTATCATTGATTAGTACTTTACATTGTTTAGGATAATTAGAAAATTCAAATAATTTTTCATATATGTTTCATATGTATCAACAGTAACACATCCTCTATAAATATGAACATGAATTTCTGACCACCGACATGGCACGAGAAGGGCCTCTTTGGCGCGGCTCACGGTTCGAGCTTATGTACTGTAGCTACAGCGCATGAGCTGAAAAAGATGCAGAAATATGATTTGTTCTACCGAGTGAAAATAATTTATATAAATAGTATTTTTACTGTATATATAAAATTAGTGCATAAACAACAGCATTCGTCGATAAAAAAAACTCTGCCAAACACACCTAAGTAAAAGCGTTGACGTTCGTTCGCCTGCCATCCACGTCCGTCGATCGGCTCGGCTGGTGCGTGACTGACCGACGTGGGGAGAGACTTTGGTCGTCGTCGTTTGCGTGGAGCGCGCGGCAGGCGATGCGATGCAGCCGGCGGCGCACGCCCGCGAGACCGGAGTAGCCGTTGCGTGGAACGCGCCGGATCGGGCGCTGGTTTGGATGCGGCGGCGCCAAACTCACGGGTCCACGGCATGCGTAATGCGCGACCTCGATCAGAATACCTGGTCTCCAAGCTAACCCTCTTCCTAGAAAACTAACAAGAAAAAAGTGAAGACGTAGCTCGAGCTCCAGCGAGAAAGCGTGAACACGTTTGAACAGTCTGGACATTGTCAGTTTTCAAAAGCTCCTTGAAACCGAAGCTCCCACACAGGTAACGTGCTGCCGCTACACCTTTGCCCCCTCCTCCTCCCCTTCACGAGAAGAGACAGCTCCTAGTGCCGCTCGGTAGGGGCCGATTCAAAGGGCACCCGAACGATAAGCAACGGTTGTCAAAGCCTGGATCGATCGACGCGCGCGCGCGCTTTCACATGACTCGTGATGATGGATTCGCGAAAGCGAACTTAATTTGCCGGTGCCAACGCAGTGCTCGAGCCACGACTACCCAGCTAGCTCACGGCGTGCTTGGAATTCTTCGCGAATGAATGCGCCGTGGAGACGGACGCTCGTGTGGAAGGTGGCTTGTGCCATTCACGCCTTGAATAGCAGCGCCGGTGTATTCCAGCTGATGCTTTGTTCCGTGATCTTAATTCGACGTCCCTCTCTTATCTCTTTTGTTTATCCGGCTTGCGTTCTGTTAGCCTGTCATGCGCCCATGCGACACTGTCACTGTTCACTCCATGCATTGTGCTTAATCGGCACAGTTCGTTCCACACGAATACTAACGTTATCTGCAAGCTTTGACGTCACCTTCGTCAAGTAAATAAACCGTAATTTCTGGCTCTAGCGCCGGCACCGTTCTTCAAGTTTACGGTTACAAACCAATCCTCAGAAGCTCACCCAAGAGCTCATCGAATCAGGGCTAGAATGATTAGCGCGAGTATTAGACAGAGACGCCACTTACCACATCATTGCAACAACAAATGCGCAAGCCTTTTTCCTCATGCTGAATTTGCAAATAGCCGCTACAAGAAAAAAGAGCGGTATGCTAATTATTGTGCGCCATATTGTGTGGGCAGTGGTTGGCACAGCGTCGTATTAAAACGCTCTCTGGATGATGGAGGCGACGGGTGGTTGCGAACTTTCGGTAAGTGAAAAGCGAGAAAGGGTTAGCAGCAGGGATGGCATCATGCCATCGTGGGTTAGCAGCAGCAGATAGCCTAGTCTCTTCTTATCACAACCATTTTATAAAACGCGGCCAACCACAACTCGGCAAATTACACGATGTGGCAAATATGAGCGATCAAATAAGTCTCTCTCTCTCTCTCTCTCTCTCCTCTAGAACTTTCGGTCTCGACCAGGAAAGTTACGCAGAAAATGATGGTTAACAGTCACAGCTCAGGTTACGTAAGTCGTGCGCGTTCGTCATTTGCGTGATGCATCCTCGAGATCTGCCTCCTGCTTCACTCGTCCGTCCAAGCTAGAGTTTCCAAAACCCTCGGTAATCACGTTCACACGCACCCCATTGGCCATCGAACCATTCTCTTCTAGTACTACTCCAGTGGATTAGCGCCCGTGGCCACCAACCGCACTCCCGCCATCTGCACGAACGCACTGTTCCACAGCATTTTTCTTCAATTTTCGCTGCCCCCACATGGATCGGGGTGGAGTGAGGAACCCTGTTCTTCTCCCACCCGCTCCTGATGCTCTCATTCTCGGCGTTCCACTGGTTGCCCATACGTGTGCGCGCGCCTGGCCCCAACCCAAAGGGCGTGGCTGCGTGGTCACTTCGGCCTCCCTCGTTTACGCCATTGCCGTCGGTGGTGGCTGTCTGTCTGGCCACGGCCGCGCGCGTGCCGGGCTCGGCGTCGCGTCGGTCTCCCCATCCCACCGTGGTGTGCGTGCAGGGTGCGATCGGTTCGACTCGCCACGCGCGCGGCGACGAGTGGGGCTGCTGCTACACGGCCCGTCGCGGTATCGCAAGTGCCGTGCGGGGCTGTTGAAATGGATTGCTTCCTGTATCCACATTTGCTTTAATTGCCAAATGTTGAAGAATTTCGAGTAGAAGTAAACATTCATCGAGGGGGGAAAAAACTATGAGTACTCCTACATCATCATTGTGTAGGACCGAATCACATAGAGAAGTATGGAATCAGTTTCTATATACTGTAAATTATAAATTTGCAACATTTCAGTTTTCATTTATGTTAATCAGTTTACAGATATTTGTAAAATCTTTTTTTTTTCTTGTGTATCTCTGTCTAGTCCCTTTCAAAAACCCCACCACAATGCTAGACCAAATCCGATACTGCACTAGCTCCAATAGCATTGTGGGGTCTTCCAAGAATAGTTTACAACGGCAATACTACTTATCTCTTACACTATTTTTAACAAATACTTTCATGCTATTGGTTATCAATTTCTAGATAAATATTGTTGTTGTAAACTTTTATGTTGAGCTAGGACATGCCAAAGGGATGCTGGTTGACTCCTTTGAGGAAGTAGAATATATATCTTCATGTAGCACCAATGACCATGGGAGAAAAGAAAAGCGCTGACCTTTATTGTTGAAGTCGTTGAAGTGCCACTCTCCTGAAAGCAAGTATGCTACCAGTTTTACAGTGGTTGGATTGAGCTGACCTTGTAGTTTTAATTTATCTCGGTTCAAAAGGCAATGAAAATGCCAATTCTTTTCCTTAACTTTTACTTGCAAAAAACAATTGGCACCTGGAACAGATGCCACCAGATAATTTGGCGTCGGTCGAATACGAACTGGGAAATCATTTTACCGTTCCCAAGTCTCCTTCTAGAGACAAACAAGAGTTAGGGGAGCCGTCGGGCTCGCAAAGTCGCAGGTAGTGTTCTTCCGAGCCCCGCGTCCGCGTGGCGCGTGCTGTCGAGGTATCGGGGACTCCGCCCGGATTAGCAATGACGAACCTATCATGATCGATGCCGCGGAATCTAAGCAGGCGGAGAGGGGGGCCACGCGAGACATGCGAGACAATGCCTGAAAGCAAGACGGCAACCACCGAATTTTCCTCCGTGCATCACTGAAACGAAATGGTGTGTCGACTGTGGATGGACATTGATACATCCGGGCCCCGTCGACGGCGTTCCGGCCGAATTCGCTGGCTGCACGGCACCACTTATTCCCAGCCTGCTCAGCACAAATGACATGGCCATCTTATCCCGTCCTAGTAGGACAGCAACATCACGGTCCTACGGTGTCACCTTCACGAAGCGACGATTTCTCGCGCACCGTCCTGTTGATTCAAGCTGGTCGTCGGTACTGTGGCCGGTGCCCGCCGGCAGGCAGGCTGGGGGTAAGCTAGAATCTATGGACGTGTATCAGCGAATTAAGAAATCAACAACGGCCTTGATGGCTGGATTAAAATTACTTGTGACGCGCGCTGAAACACGATGCTTCTGGTGTGCGGTACCATCCGGCACATCAGTTTCATTCTTTCTTCGACAGTGGGTGGTCTCCTTGATGGGTTGATTTCAGAGCATGGCGGGCGGGTAAGCGATCTGCCGCTGGACGACGGCGACCGGTACGGCGGACGGAGGACAAAGTGTGGCGATATATGCAACGATTCAGATCGGCAACCCTTCCGACCCGCGTCGCTCACCAACCGTGTACTGAAACAACGCTGTTTTTTTATTATCTATCAAATAAAATGCAAGTCCAAAGCAAATATAAAAACCCTTCTAAGATAGACCTACTCTTTTTTACCTATTAAAAGGTAGAACATAAATTCAATATCATCCGTTGATTTGAATAAATAATATAAAAAATAAATTAATATCGGGAGACAACGTGTCTTTATTACCGTCACCTGCTAAAATCCACTAATTACTTTCTAAATTGACTGATATTGCAATTAATAATTATTGAAGAGCTTTTACCTCTTAAGTGGTAAAAAAAATTAAACATCTAAATCAATACAAATAGATGGTCAACAATTATTTGAATCTACTGTAAAATCTGCTAAATATAATAGTGTTTCATTTTGGTAGTACTTGCAGTAGATGTGTTCACATCACATTTGGCAACCTGCAGATTGGCTGTTAGTAGTAGCTGCTTTACCAGCGGATAGCCTAACATTTGGTCGTCCTCCAAAAGGTACGGCGGCATCTGGCGTGGACTTTGCTTCGTAGCGAATTTGTTTAGCTGGATGCCTGGATGATAGGTTTAGGATAATGAGATGGTGATGTCACGCCGTCGTTGATAGGAGAGGGTGTCGCAGCAGATGACGTTTGGCGGCCTCAGGATAATATTAGTGGCACCAAACAAAATTTCTCCTTTCAAAATGAAGCGGAGGGTACATAGCTAATGCGTGTCAAACATGTGTTTGCGGAATCAAGCTAGCGTTTGGTTTGGCACAAAATTTGACTTGCTGTGGTACAGGTCAGAGCCACGTCAGCTGCAAGTCGCCGGCCAGCCTGACTGACTGAGGCTACATGGCGCGCAAACGTGCAATGATGGAATAACGAGACTGTTAGGCCGAAACTCACCGAACTAAGCAGAGGAAGGAAAAAAGGGTTGACAAAACCGTCCCCTGCGTGCAAATTACACGTAACCCATGGCGTATGTACGGCAGCCAAGCAAGAGTCGTTTTGGAAAACCTGAAATGCCATGGAAGATGTACTGGCACTATCATCACTGTATATGAGGTATTCGATGGATGTAATACGTTTACCAGCAAGAACCGAAGATCATCGCAAGGGTTTGAAATTGAACTTACGAAAGAGACGTCATGACGCGACACGTAATTAATGACAAAATTCTTTGCCGAACGGTTGGCCAACAGGGCAGCTTGATCATCATCCTTATCGTGTGGAACGAGCCCCGCGTACGCACGGCTCCAACGGAATCGGTGACACTGTTGCATTTGCACGATACGCTGATGCTATCCGCTGGCCTGCACTCGTTTACAATAATTTTTCATTTCACAGGCGGACCGTTGGATCACAAACACTCGTCACAAATGATTGTTCGACTTGGCGAATTGCGATTCGGCGGCTTCATGGCAGATTGGCAGTGTGACAATACGGAGCACGAGCATATCTGAGACTCGAAACACCGACGGACGCGGTCAGGGCCACAGGGTCCCAAGGTGGCCGACGCGTCTAGCTCTCTGCTTCACGCTCCGGTCCCTGCTGCGAATCTGTCGGTGCGGGACGACGGCAACGCGGCACCCGACGCGGCACAAATATTCCCCTGCCCTCGCGCATCCTCCGACCTGCCGTGACGGTGCGAGATGAACAGACGTCCGGTTACTTGTCGCCGCTCGCCGCCGTCTCTCGGCCTGGCAGGATCTCCGCGCGGACCTACGCGGCGCGCGCGTGGAAATCTGCGGCCACACACGGCGACCAGAACACACGCGCTCCTCCGTACGTCCGCGTGCCCTTCGCGGAACAAGGACGCGTGGCACGCAACGCCGGATTGAACCCTGAAGGCCTGAAGACAATTCACACCGACAATGTTGTGATTTTCGTCGGTGCTTCAACTAATTTTTCTAAGCATCGATTCCAAACGTTGTAGACATCGATGCTTCATTAAAAATAAAGCATCGGTGAATGCTCATGCACTGGATGCTTCAACGGACATCTTCAGAGAAATATGCTAAGAAATCGGTGCTTCATACAAATGATTTGACAACCCAAGCAACTATTTCATTGTGGATACTGACCCAACGAGTCGCCGCCGCCAGCCAGCCTTAGGTGTATTTGATTGGGTCAGTTTTTTATTTTACTTTTGCAAAAGTCAAAAGCCTAATTAAAAAGCTCAGTTGTGACAAAGTATTTTCGAGAATGCAGCTTTTTTAATTCAAAATCAAAAGTAGATCTGCACTTTGCTTTTGCTAGCTGTGGATGCTGATTTATATATATTATAATTATAATTATACATAATTATAAATTAGTGCAGTTATAATTATGTAATATAATTATAATTATATCATAATAATGTAATTATAATTATTTATACCACATAATTATAATAATATATAATTATATTACATAATTACATATAATTATGTTTTTATTATAATTATATATTATATATAGTTATAATTATACATAACTATATATTACTATATAATTATAATTATATTATATAATTGCAATTAGGTAATATAATTATAT